>ULGS01000002.1:1346108-1556357 GCA_900519055.1 Yarrowia galli
CCATCGTTGATATTGACCGAGTTGGACCGAAATTTCCTGCTGGGTGGTGGGTTCAAAACTAGTTAGCATCAAGCTAAGTAATTATTAGCAGGAGCTCCACTAAATAGTTAACTTCCTGCTGTGTATAAAATAAGCACGGGAAACTAAACACCACATCACACATGACCTTCCATCAACCAATCCATCATGATGCCATCTACACAAGAGCATTACAAGGGCCATATTTGATTCAACAGACCTTGAAGACAATGATGCAACATCACCTCTGATGAAATACGATCTACAAGCTGTTCTGTGGCCGGCTCCGTCTACCACGCAGGAACACAAATACCCACGGCCGATGATACCAGGACAAGACACGTGTTGCAACGATATCAGTTAGAGATACCCTCACAATGATGCGACGGAACGAGCCCGGAGTGACCGTAACGATTTGCCCTGTGATATCCAACACATGGACTCTTACAGTGGACTCGTTGTAGCAGACACTGAGGACATGTGGGTATCAGTACAAGGGTGGGGAACGGAACAGGACCAAAAATAACGACCGTCCGCTTCGCGAATTGAAAAAGAAATTGCAGCACCCAGGATTCTCGTATGGTCTTCCACAAAACCTCCTTAACAATTATTGAAGGAGCCAGAACGGAAACCCCTGATTTGGCGTAAGCAGAACGGATTTCACGTGACTTAGATAACCTTAACCTTATTACATCGGATTACTCAATTGGGACTGTTGCTGGTTAATGACGTCATTACCGAACCAATCCATCACGATGGCATCCCAAGAGAGTGCCACAAGCATCTAATTAAGAAGTCTCATGCTTCTCCTGCGAGTTTCTTAGCTGATGGGTTATTCTGGAAATATCTCATTCCTGCGACGATTTCTGAGCTTGGCCAGCATTTCAGGGGGACTACCAGTAGAGTATTGATCGTAATGATATACAGAAGCGTTTATCTTGGAAAACACGTTACCCAACGATTTATACCACTTTGAGCGAGCTATGGTTTCTTTGTTGACTTGATAGCATCCCGCACTGCGAATATGCGTTCGACATAAGAGTTCACCCGATGGTGTGGCCATTTCAGGATTCAACCACCTAATATTTCAACAAGAAGCGCAAACTAGTTGAATTCATAATTCACTGGACTCAAAGTATCTCCAGTACCGTTTTCTTTAAGATCCCTCCGCTATTAGCTACGCACGATAGATTTACCGATACCAGTCTGCGAGAGCACCAAAATGAACGATATCGTAGATTTGACGTTAAAGAAAGCGACGAGGAGTAACAAGCTTGAGGTACCATCTAAAATGGAACACAAGCAACACACTGAAATGTTGCTCGTTGAGATATAGCCCAAAATGAAGAAGTTTTTTTTTTCTGACACGTCTTTTCCATATTTTAAAAACGGTAAACAAAAACGGCTGTCAAATCATGTACAGTAGTCATATTTGCGTGGAGCTTTCAACACCCTATATCTTTTTGTTTGTAATAGGTGATATTATCATTGGTCACGTGATTTGATTGCTGCCAGTTGGCTGAGATGAGTAAATCCAGCGTTTTGGGGTACGAGAGATATCGATACTGAAAAGTTGTTCAAATTGAGTGATTTTTTCTCAGATAAGTAGAACGTTACCTCTTACACATAGTGAATGATTTCACACCTCCGTAACAGTACTATTCGCTGCTGCGAAGGTGCTTATAGTAAGTTTTCAAAAAAATGCTGTTATTTGCAACTTTCTAAGCGACCAGAACAGTTCTTTCAATAAAACTAGCGTCAATATGTTCCCCTTACGCTGATGCATTGTATCGTTTTTCACATAGTTCTCCATCGTCATTATTGACCGAGTTAGACCGAGAACCCCTGTAAGGTGGTGAGCTCAAAAATAGTTAGCCTTCTTCAAGTAATTCTTTAGTATGTTCCTAACTAAATAGTTAGCTTATTGTCATGCATAAAATACGCACGGGAAACTAAACACCACATCACACATGACCTTCCATCAACCAATCCATCATGATGCCATCGACACAAGGGCACTACGAGGGCCATATTTGATTCGATCGGCTTCAAAGGTGATCACGTGATACTACGTTTACCGGGAACCGGCTTATGAATCGTTGTACGAACACTTCGCAGCAGCAAACACACAAACACCGTCACATTCTTTCACAAGACGCCCCTCTTGCGATTATCACGGGATACCCACGGCTGTACAGGAGGATACCACACTCTATTAGCAGTTATTCTGGCAACTGAGGTCTTGTTAGCCAGAGCAATCCCTTATGATTTATATTTCACATCCAAGTGTTCCCTATGTTAGGACTACAAGCACCCTCAGGTCTTGACAGACATGAACAGTTGAAATACGGCATTCAAAGTAATACCATTGGACTGCTAGAGTCGCACATTATCCAACCATCTACTTTTGGTGTTATTCAGATGGATACTGGTACTTGAAGAGATGGGCGCGTCAGGGTTAGACTACACTGTGTACTTGTACACTGTTACATTAAGAAGGCAATGGAAGGTCATGGAAGGTCATGGAATGTCTCGGAAGGCTCTGAAATATCGTGTAGGGCCAAATAAGGTCATGGAAGGTCATGGAATGTCATGGAGGGTATTTTTTTGAGGCCAAATAAGGCCATGGACGGTCGTGGGGCCAAATAAGGACATGGACGGTCATGGGGCCAAATAAGGTCGTCGAAGGTCATGGAATGTCATGGAATGTTATGGAAGGTCATCTGATATACCAGCTTGAACTTTTGAGGCTGTAAAAGTCTTGTCACGTTCATACGACAAATCAAATGGGGCTGTATATTGTCTAGCAGGGGAGATACGAAAATGAGAGTGGTGCCATTCGAGCTCCAGTTCTCCTGAGTACAGTAATGCGTGTTTTACCACCTTACCCATACTCCTGTTGCGATTTGGAGTGTACTTTTGCGCATGCGACTTATTTCCACCAACCAATCCATCATGATGCCATCCACACAAAAGCACTACAAAGGATATTTGATTCAACAGACCTCGAAGACAACAACGCAACACCACCTCTGATGATACTCGACCTACAAGTACAAGCTGTTCTGTGTCCAGTTCCATTCCCCACACACAAACACAGATGCAAGTACCGACGTCCTATGATACCACGACAAGATACGTGTCACAACGATACCAGTCAGAGATAACCTCACAGTGTTGCCACCGAGTGATACACCAGTGACTCATGACTATTTATCTTGTGATGTCTACAGCTGGCTTGTTGTAACAGACACTGAGGACAGAACAAGGGTGGGGGACAGAACAGGACCAAAACAACGACCATCAGCTTCGCGAATGAAAAAAGAATTGCAGCACCCAGGATTCTCGTATGGTCTCCCACTACAATACTAACTGGGCTCTCTGGTGCTTGACTATGGCTGATCGGACGGGAAGCCGTATTTTCACCAGGATATGGCCGCAACTGGCGGGGAACGTGGTTGGAGTGGTTGAGCGAGAGATGTGTGTCACGTGAGCAAAAATCTGGGCCGTTTTGAGACCGCAGAGCTGTGTTAACTGCGATGTTATGTTTTGATGTTTTGTCAGATCTCCCCAACACGGGCTATACGGGTTTGGAAGAGTATTTTACGGGCTTTAAACCTTAATTTGTGGACCTTCGTGGGTCAAGGCTGGGTGTTACAAGAGCCTTTAAAATAGGTGGAATTGAGCTATAGCACTTACAAATAGAAAGCCCTAGTTGAGGCGGTAATAGTGGTGTTTTCAGAATTCCGATAGCACCTCCACATCAGAATATATGAACACTATTCCTGCAAAGAGGTCCAGACATAAGTAATAGATCCATTAATAGTTGGCCAATGACCTATGAACTATTGAATCAACGTCACTATTGATAGCCATGGTTATTACCATGCTAAACATCACCAGCCGAAGCCTATGAACTACTTTAGTGCACGTTCTGGAAGCTTGACTATTTCTCTAACGGCTTAAGAAGAAAGCGGTACAACTGGACGGAACTGGGCAATCGAGTATCAAGGTATTTTGAGATGACACGAATGGCTGTCAAAATCTGATCATGTCAGCTTCTTAGCTCCAACCATACAGTCTCTAGGGCATATACAGTATACTGTTCAGGGGGTACGCGGCCATACATGATTTAGTCGAGATTGATGCAGCTAAGAGATGGTGTGATTGGGTGGGGGTCTGGACCAGGTGGTTCGTGGAGTAGAAAGATGGAGTAGCTGGTTGAGCTGGATCTTTGGGTCAATCGCCCAGGAAAAGCACCTCTTCTAGAGCCAAAGGGAGGGGACCATTCAACAGGTCATAATGTGCGCTGGCAAAGCTGTCAGAGTAGGGATAGCTCGGTTGTAGCAGGGCAGAATCACACTCCGGAAAAGACCTACATGTAGATGTGAGTTCAGTGGCTATCATGATGACAGTACAGCAGAGGACATTGTAGTACAGACACTGTATGAAGGGTATGGTGAACAACTCTACAGTACAGTTGTCGCTCTTCCAAGCACCCCAGAGCCGAAATGACCTCACTAATTACTTCATCACTGCTTCTACATCACTCCAGACTTACTTCCAACACTCTACCACGATTCTAGCGCGACACGGACCTCATACACTGGTGCCGAAATTTACCCCGCGTCCTTTGGCTATCTTAGCAGGGAGTCTGGACCCTGAATAGTGGACAAGTCAGTATGGGTGTGACTACAGTACTGTATCAGTAGAGGTGATAAATACCGCCCTATTAGCTCTGTAAAGCTCTTACGTGTTTCTGCCAGCTATTCATGTTATTCGGACAACATTCAAATCAGTCTCTCAGAGGCAATACCACCCTAAGGTTGTAACCGTCTTTACAGAGAGACTACTGTACCAAGGGTAACTGGTAGCCGCGTAGACATGTGACCATTCAGGGAGCACGCTCGTTATCAGTTGCCCTTTTCGCTTTTCAGCTGCCGAGGTCTAGAACGGGTAGAGTGAAGGGGGCTGGACATGCTAAGGAGAGAAGGTGAGATAAGGTGTTTGATGCTAGTTGGTAAGTCAAGGAGTGTACTCAGACGCTGTTGGAAACATATACCAACGTCAGCGGCATCTCTTGTGTCACTTTTCGCCTAGAATTACCTCCTTCCGTAGGTACAAGTCTGACTATCAATCAGAATCTACGCCAACCCACTAAACTCCATCGAACCCAACCAATAACGCACCTATCTCGTTTACTGAGAGTATCAATATGATCCTTTGCTTACGGCGAGTCCAATAGCCAGGTCTAGGAAATGACCGGAGGCCATTCAGAGCTACGTTATGGGGTATTAAAGTGGGACTTCTGAACTACAGATAGCTCCGCCAGTTCTACCAATACAACTACAGGTCCCATCACTCTAACTATTCAATCAAAAACTCCATTAATTACAGAACACGATCAACGTGAACAAACACGGTCAACGTATAGGTATCGGTGCTATCAAAGCACGTCTATAAAAACACAAGTCCTCTATCAAAGGGGACAATGGGGTAAGGGGGGGAGCTGTCTTAACAACTAGAAATGTTGCACTCCGGATCAGACTGTCGGTAGTAGTGTTAGACTGCTTACAGAAGAGCAGCAACGACTCCGACGGCGATCAGAGCGCCAGCAATACCGTTAACTCCGGCACCGTTGACGTTGGCGGTGGGGGAGATGACGGCACCGGTGGAGGTGACGTTGTTGGCAGAAACAACAGCGGTGGTTCGGGCCACAGAAGAGGTGGCGGGGGCAACGGTGGAGTTGACGGCGACCACGGTGGTGTTTCGGTAGCCAGTGGAGGTGGCAACGGGGGCGACGGAAGAAGAGACCTCGGAGGTGGTGTTGAGGGCAATGGCTCGCACGGAAGAGGAGCTGGACACGGGGGCCGCCACAGAAGTGGTGTTAAGAGCAATAGCTCGGATGGAAGAGGAGGAGGCAACCTCGGAAGAAGAAGAGGAAGCAGGAGCCTCAGAAGAAGAGGTGGACTCGACGGCAGAAGAAGAAACCTCAACGGGAGTGACGGCAGCAGCGGCCTGAACAGTCACCTCAGCAGAAGAAGAAGAAGAAGAGGCGGGCTCAACGGCGGCAAAAACGGCGGGAGTCTCAATGGATCGAGAAACAGTCACGGTCTCCTGGCCAACGGTGGAGTACAGAATCACGGTGGAGGTGAAAGTGGAGGTGACCTCATCGTCGTTCTGCTGAGCAGACACAAGAGCAGCCACGAGGGCGAAACAAGCAGAGGTGGTGAACTTCATTGTTGAGTTGGTTGGTTGTTGGTTGGTAAATTAAACGAGTGTTGGGGGGGGGGGGTGTTGCGTAAAGAGCGTATAGGGTGGGTAGATTTGAGGGTTGAGGGTATCTCAAGAAATTCAAACGAGTGTGTGTAAACGAATGTGGTGTTTGCGTGTGTGTGTGTGTTTAATCGCAAAAAAGCTCGTCTGTCTGTGTATATATAATATCGTGCTACTTTTGCAAAGGGCTCCATGTTTGGTTACGCTTAGACTTTAACGCTAAAAGTTTGAAATGCATACACGAGGTTGGGAACAAGGACTTGATCCCTATAAAGCCCTAACCCTTAATTAGCACACTGCCTATTGGGGAGTTCGACCCCTAACTCAACCCTAACCTTTAACCCCCTAAGCCACGAAAACGCACCTAGTCCAAACCTTCGCATAATACAGCATGTTTGCGGCGACGAAACGGACCTTTTGGGAAGGGGTGAAATGGTCACAAGAAATCCATTAAATGTCAACAAATCGGTACAACATACCAATGACCTCGCCACGTTTTTCTCCAGTTTCTCCAGTTTCTTCCACTCAGATACCTCTCTTGTATAGGTTTATTTGGAGCCTTCCATTTTCCCACCATTTCCCACCTTTTGCCTCGCTTTTTCCCTCCTATTCCTTTGTCCAAATGCCGCCGTTAAAGAAATAAGCCTTCCTATTACGGTAACCAAGTGAAAAAATCGACGCTAACGAGGTACACGTCGTTTGCGTCATTATGGCGGCGTTCCCCTAGCCCGAGGGTTGGGGCGAACTCCTCTGGCGAACTTGTCCTGGGCTTTTTGGCTGTATTTGAGTAACCTCGAATTAATGGTGATTTTTCACGTTGCAGGGAATAACCCGAGTTTGTGCGGCCTACGCGTGCGCGTCTGGCAAATCACATGTGGTCGCCTGTACAGTGCACTACGGGTTAGGGCTAGATGGAGTAGGGTAGGCCGTAGGGTACGGGCAAGTTAGGGTAGGGTCAATTTCCCAGCGTAGTACCCGGTAGCTAGTGTGTCATGTCTAAACACAGCCTCTTATTGAGAGTGAGAGTTGCCGAGATTAGATTGAATTAACCGGTTCCGTTTACCGAGGAGTCAGGGAGTCGGGGAGTACGTCTCCTGAGCATCCCTGAGACCCCCCCTTGCCGTTGCCCTAACCCTCTCGTACTCGTACATTCCAGCGGTTGGAAGATCTGCTGATCAGGCACATGATTTGTTGGTTTGGGAAATAATTTCGGCGCATTTTTTCTGTTTGTGGCCGAATATTCGACCAGGGAAAATAAGGTTGGCGCATGTTGCCAAGGGAACTGGGTGGTGTGGAAGATGTGGACGGGGTGCGATTTTGGGGGAGGAAATTGGATCCAAATAAATTTGAGAAATTGCTGATAGTTAGGGAGCACTAAAGATCTACAGGCTAGTATTTCTTTCATATTTCTCCGAATTTTCCTCACTCAATACGTCACTATCGTTAGACTACTCACACGATCCACTTTCTACTTCTTTTTCACGCTAATGCATCTTGTCGTTGAGTAATCAGATTCGGGCCACACGAGTTATTAATTGATCCAGGCTGTGCGTGCGCCAGTTTTGCCACTGAAAATTTTTATCCGCGCGACCCTGGACTGTATGTGTCCCCGTTACATCGATAACGTGGTGGATACATCATCTATGTCACGTCTGTGTCTCTCTGTCTGTGCAACTTGGTGTGACACCACCAGGAATGTAAACACGCACATCACCATGTGACACGTTTGCCTAAGTGGGTGTTGTACATTCTTTGGCAGGTTGACGAGTACAGTACGAGTACGAGTACAAGTACCGGGACGGAGTACAACTGTAAGGCAGCCATTTCTCAAGACCCGTTTTGTGTCACATAATCTGACAGTCGCTGTGGTGTTGGCTGCCAGTGTGTAACGTGTTTTTGGCAGCCAGAATAACACACTGTAGAAGTCCAACATGTATAATATGGCTGCTTGACATGCTTGACGGTGTGTTTTTGTTGGCGTGTTTGGCTGCTGATATTTTGTAACGCTGATCTTCAGAAGAACGGCGGTTGGCAGCAGTCTGTGTAAAACCGCCAGAATATAGGCTGATCATTTACAGTGTTGCTCTTGTACAGAAGACTCCAGAAGCTCGCGTTCAGCTAATGGTCTATGAGCAGTCTCGCATCAGCGTCAACACAACAGATAGCTGAGAGGAGATCTCACTTGTACATACGGGTGCCTGTCGAAGACATACTCCGTGGTTATGAATGAGCAGCCAGTAGAACAGCTGAGCACTACGGTGTTCAAGGGCCTTAATATCTTACAGTACCAATACACATCGAGTCAATAGAGGCCAGACCAGACAATAACGCCATTTCGTGGGCTAGCTCAGTGATTTCATAGACTGTTTAGTACTGGTTCAACTAGGCTGAACACAGTCTAACTAGAACGAGCAGCTATAGCAGCTGTTAGGGTGAGGATACAAAGCTGGTGGGGACTAGACAGAACTGGGCAGAGTCTAGGACGACTACGGTAGTGGTTGGAGTTGGACTCGCTAAAGCTATTAAAAGCTGGACGAACTCACTCAATCAAAGCACTAGTGTTTGTGGATTACTGGCCAGCTCCTGTGGCCCCTGTAATAAGCTGTAGCCATAGACCACTGAATATGATGTCCGACTATTCAAAACTTCTACTGCAAACTGAAGACAAGCTTTCAAACAGTCGCCACCGCTGAATAACGGAGTTCTTGGGAAGCCTCTCTCCATACTAGTTTCACGAAACGCCCCCATATCAGAGTGACTTGAGTGACCACACCGAACTTCTACGTTACTGTAGCCAATCAATGTTAAGAGGAGCTTGGAAGTGCACAGATATCTCTAAAATTCCATTTAGCTGTAATAAAGAGACCCACCCACTACTTGTAGATGCCGCTCCAGCCTCAGGCTTGGCCGGGTCCATAACAGCACCTCCAAGGAGACATTGGGTGTTATAGTCAATGACAGTCTCGCCCACTCCCCCCCCAGCAGTCTTCGGGTGATGTCTAGACTTCAAAAGTACATTCAAATACAATACACCAGTCTCAACAATTACTCTGGCCAGAACCCCCGACTCCTAGCTCACCTAAACACTCTTCCACCACCCTCAACTACTTCCAACTAATATCCCAACAAACATCACCCCCCTCCAACTAACTCCAACTAAAACTTTAACCTTGGCTCCAACATGGAACCTAAAGTAATTTATCGCCAAACACGCTCCAGATGCTCTCAACCTCCACACCACTCTCAAAAACACCATTGCATTCGTTCAACGCGAGCCAACTCACTCATAACCTGTTGAAACACACACATACACCACAATGCCACCGAAAAAGACGCCGAAATCCGCCTATGTCATCACAGAGTCCGGAAATCGCATCTCACGAAAGGCTGCTCTCTCAGGACTCCAAAACATTGTGCTGGGAGGCAAAACAGTGATTGATCACGGATCGAAAATCAGAGGTGATCTCCAGCGACCGGGAAACACAGCTCCTATCATCGCCATTGGCCGTTATTGCATCATTTCAACCCAGGTGACTGTTGAACCCCCTTGCAAAGACGAGACGAAGGAAAACTACTATCCGGTGAGAATAGGTGACTTTGTTTACATTGGAGATAACACTCTGACGCAGGCTGTTCAGATCGGATCAAATGTGGAAATTGGAAGTGACTGTGAAGTCGGCAAGTTCTGTATCATCAAGGACTGTGTCATCATCGATCCGGGATCAGTCATTCCTCCAAGAACGGTCTGTGCTCCTTTCACAAGATGGGCCGGAGTTCCTGCTGTTGAAGTAGAGGTCCTGAGTGAGAGCACCGCGGAAATGATTCAATTGAGGAACAGGAAGCGATACCTGGGTATTGAGTGATGCCCACAATCAACTGGTTAAAATGCGCCCAGAACACGCAATGCATCCCCTATTTATATACATTCATGATACACAGACCCACTTGTAGACCCCACAACTCGATACATACAACAATTAATTAACAATAAAACTTTACATGACTCTCTCGAGTGTCCTTGTTCAACCCTTCTTGGCCGATCATCAATCACCCCTTCTTCCTCCTCTCGTCTTCTCCTTATTTCTCCATGGAGGGCAAATTACTCGACAACCAAGACAGACCCTCGACCAGACCCTCGCCGGTCTTGGCAGTGGAAGCCACCACGCACCAGGTTCGGCCCTTGAGCGAGTTGAGCTGCAGCTTTTCGGTCACCTCCTTGGGATGCATGGCCTCCTTGAGATCCTGCTTGTTGGCAAACACTAGCAGCAGAACGTCCTTCATTTCTCGGTCGTTGATGATTCGGTGCAGTTCTTGTCGGGCCTCGTCGATTCGGGCTCGGTCGGCAGAGTCGACCACGAAAATCAGACCCTCGGTTCCGGTGAAGTAATGTCGCCACAGGGGTCGGATCTTGTCCTGTCCACCGACATCCCACACGTTGAATTTGATGTTTTTGTATGTCAGGACTTCGACGTTGAAGCCCACGGTGGGGACGGTGGAAATGCCCTGGTTGAGCTTGAGCTTGTACAGAATGGTGGTTTTGCCGGCGGCATCAAGTCCCAGCATTAGAATTCGGCATTCTCGGCTGCCAAACAGCTTGGAGAGGATTTTTGACATGGAGTTGCCCATCTGAGTTAGTATGGTTGTGACTGTGGGAAGCAGAAGAGAGAGATCTAAGGTCGCGTTGGTACCGCGCTGATCGTGTTTCAGCCAAGAGTGCTGCGCGTGGCTGTGTCCTGGTAAAGTGCCCGGGTGTCATCGCGCAAAACGAAGACGCGAGGAGTAATGTCAGGCGTTCTGCGGAATGTCACGGCTAACAATGCTGTCTTTGACGAGGAACTGCATCTGACATGGTGTAGTGCGTCATGTGGTGGCGATTGGTAAAGGAGTAGGGGTCGGGCGGTGGCGTTATGCTACGCGATGTGACGCGAAATGTGACACGCTGACGGTTGCAAGTTGACTCTCGGTGATGTGCAATGGTTGTCCTGCTCAGGCGGAGTCCTAGGGGCTATGTACCTGATGAAGGTGACAAGGGGGGTGGGGCACTGAGCATGTAGAGCACTCAAGGAGCTAGCATTGAGAAATGAGAGAGTTCAATAAAGAACAATCTTTTGACGCTCTGCCAACCGCTGCTGGCAACAGTTCCACGCCTCTCTGTGAATCACTCTTGTTCGCCATTCCATATCCCCAGCTAGATCAATGTAACCCAGATTGACCCCCCTGTTGTACACCACCCAAGACGTGCAACCCGGCTGAAATTCGCACGGCATTGGTGAACGCAGCTACCTCACGCATTGCCAGCCATTGCCCGTATCACCCGAGCTCGGAAACACGTAATGGACCACGTTGCGAACACCCTATCACGTATGGATTGGTGTGTGTCCTGAACGCACCAACGCTTTTGTAATGAGTCTCTCCTAACACAAACAGAACGGATCTCCTCGACCACCACCATTCCGTCTCTCTCTCTCTCTCTCTCTCTCTCTCTGTCCTCCCCATTCTCCCCTCCCTCTCAATACTCACTGTTAACAAACGAAACTAGCAAGGAACGACGTGTTTGTGTGTGTGGTGCTTTTTGTGGTGCGGTGTGTATGACTGCGGAACGTTGTTGTGGAAATGTGTGTTGCGGTGCGGTATCTCTGTGGTCACGTCAGAAAGAGTTGATTGCGTGCGTCTGAGTGTGTCGTTTTCTGGCCACAGTGTTTCTGTGCTCACGTTAACGTTGGGGGTTAGAAACTAGTAATCACGGTCCGTGGTAAGGTGGTAGCGTGAGAGGTGCGTGTCATTTGAGTTTGGCAGCTAAGATAGGGGGTGGGGAACGTGTGAAGGGACGGGGTGGAGGGGGGGGGGAGCTTCTTCGAGCGAGGGGTCACGTGATGCGCGGCCATGCAAGGCCCCGTTCCCCCCTCGAGTGTGCATTCAGGGGTACGTGGGGGGGGGTATGACGTCACGTGAACAAATTACCTGTCACCTCAGCCACAAGGTCTACACAGGGCAATACGAGTACAGTTACAAATTGCCACCCCTTCTCAGAGAAGCAGATACAAGGTCTGAGTCTGACAGGTATGCTCCCAGACAAAGTTTATTTAGCGCTTCTCTCACTTGGTCCGAGTGTGCTAACCAGTATACTAATTAAGGGGAGGGGGGTATCTGGCTGGATAATCGGTTGATTTTGATCTACAGTGGCTGAATAGAACACTGTGATGTTGTTCAGTAGATTCTGATTTTCTGGGCATTTATCCCAATTTATTGGATTTGATCTGCGTTTCTCAAAATCAACCTTCGGCCTAATACCCCCCAAAAGGGAGATGCACCATGGTCCAACCCCCGGCACGTGTGGCCCAGTTTTATGAAATGACGTTGAACGGCTCTTGACACGGTTTCCAGATTGTTTAATTGCTCACCAGAAGTCATTTGACGGTCCATTCTTCTGTCAGATCATCCCTACAACTGTCTTACAGGACTTGTCGTGAAGGGCTTTGAATCACGCGACTGTAACAAGACAACGCTCAACAGCACGGGTCTTGCTAACAGTGCATAAACGCGCCTGTCAATTTGAAACAGTTATCATAGCCATTCTCGAGATCTATATATCTGATTTATCGACTTTCTGACTGCTGGATCCCCTCTTACTGGCCAATTAACTGCCAATACTTCCATGTTATGAACCCGTTGCGTTTGCTTTTTCCACCTTAGAGTGCATCTTGTGTCTCACCACTTGTCTGATCCAAACAACAACAGCGAGCCAAATAAGCGTCGGTTACAGACAGACAGGACAGATTGGTGCGAGAGAACCTCCATGCGCCATTCAAGAGAATGACATTGTCCACGGGAAATGACCTTTTCATCTCAGACATTGCCTAGTGCGTGGCAATATGTCCGTTTTCGTGCTATCTCACCCAGTTGTCGTCCGAAACGAAAACAGGCAACTCGGCCGGATTCGCCTGCATCGTATTCACCGTATCATTTGCCGCTCAGAGCTCCAGATACTGCCGTCGGACGTTTCAGGGGAGACCCAGATTAACGCAGAACAAGGGGTAATAAGGTTGGCTGCATCTTATTTCGGCTAATAAGGTAGCCAAAGTTTGGGCTCGCGTAAAATGGTCAAATGGATAGTCATACATGCGTCGTTCCGTTAGGTCACGTGATGTGGCTAGGGGGGGATTGAATCTTACGTCATAGTTTGTAATGTAGAAGGGTGGTATTGCAATTGGGGGTATGCGGGGTGTCCATAGAGAAGGGGGCGTTTTCTTAAGTCTGGAGACGTGTTATGAAAAAACTATAGGTACTGATGGATGCAGTCGATTAGGGAGAGCATTTTGGTACCAAACAGGCGTGCTATCTAGTGTTCCAATCAATCTTGGTGACATTTTCAGCCATCTCGCTGAGTTCTGCATTATGGTTCTCGTGAGACAGGGTATCCCTTAACCGTATCTGACAGGAACTTATTCATGCTGTTTCACGATATTTGGAATCTATAGAACTGAACGCGTCTATCAACCTCCTGATAGCAGAACCCTCTGGTTGGTTCACACTACATTGCGTACACTACAAACTGGTACCGTAGGCTCTAGGGGTACAGCACCATGATTAGCTTATAGAGCACCTCGCTTTTCGTATAACATCGGCAGGGGAGGTATTCAAACGGAGCGATAAAGACCAATCAGCTAGCCATCAAGTCTATATTGGCGAGTGAGCTGCTGAAATGGGACCAGAATAAACGAGGTGTATTGCTCTCGGTTAATAGAACCTTCGTAGTTACTAGCTCCAGAGGGACGTCCCCTTTCATTTGTTGTATCGTACTGTATAGTAAAGATCGGTGTCAACTTGAGAGATTGTGCGATCAGCTGGACGGACGCTCGTGGTAAACAGATCTTGATGCTGCTAACACTTCCCTCAGACGTTTCAGAGGTGTGGGGCAAGGTAGATCGTTTGATGTAAATGGAAGTTGAACTTCAAGACTGAATGACCAAGACTATCAGTACGTGTCTCATTCTCTCTGAACGATCTGATTCTGCACCTTCCACCAACCCACCCTATCAACGCTCCTTCTGCAGCAACATCGTGCTTTCTGTGCTGCGATGACCCAACTCTAACTCTCTCGTAAAATGTCTCTTCTCATCAACCACAACCAACCACAATTGACACCATGAAAATCATCACAATTGACGTGTTTGGCACACTGTTTGTTCCACGGCCTTCGGTACCGGCTCAGTATCTCAGGATTGTGCAACAACACGAAAAATGTACAGCAACCGTGGCTCAAGTCCAGGACGGATTTCACAAGGCGTTCAAACGACTATTCAAAGAGTACCCCTTGTACGGCAAAGAGACGATTGGATACGAACAATGGTGGTGTCTTGTGATTCGTGAGACCTTTGAGAACAAAATCTCGCCGCAAACAGCCCACCGTGTCTACAACCATTTCGGCACTACTAAGCCGTACCATCTCTACGAAGACGCTATTCCGTTGTTGACCAAGGTACGAGCTATGGGATTCAAGACGGCGGCTTTGAGTAACATGGACCCCAGGGTGGTTGATGTTCTTCACGATCTGGGATTGACCCCGTACTTGGACAAGACGATTCTATCTTTCGACACTGAGGTGGAAAAACCCGACATTCGAGCTTGGAAGAATGTTGAGGAGGCGTTCGGCATGCCAAAGGGGAATGACAACGTTCTGTTTCACGTTGGAGACGAGCAGAAGAAGGATCTTGTGTCTGTTCCAGGATGGGTGAATGTGCTGATTGACAGATCTGAAGGCTTTCAAGAGTACAAGGAGTTTGAGGAGGAGAAGGCGGAGGAGGTGAAGAAGGACATTCTCAAGGTGGCTGATGATCGCTACGTGGTCAAGAGTCTGGTTGCTGTTGTGGAGTTGTTGGAGTGATCAAGAGAGTGACTGACAGTTTTTGGCAGCTAGATGCTGTGGTATCCGTCACAGAGCTAAGTGAGTGAGACCTGGCTGATGCTCGATTCAAGGGCTACAAAACGGTACCATTCTCGTCATCATTTGGGCACCACTTTCCCTCTCTTGGCTGCTGTGACACAAACACCACAAGTCTCCCACCCGCCTTACAACACAAATTAAGCTCGTAACCTTAACTCCGTTAAAGCCGTGCGTATAGACAATTAATTTGAGACGACATAATAGAGAGGAAATCAACGGTGTTACATCTCCCCCGCCCATTCTCGTTCTTTCGCTTCTATTTGCTCCTGCATCTTGGATGCAACCTATGCGGCTAAACTTCTTCTGTCTCCACAAAACATGTTGGCTGACGATATTTTGGTGAATGTGTTTCATGAGGCTGATCTGGAGTCCTGTGTGGCGTTAAGTCACGTGACCGGATCGTCCTATGCTGTATGGACTGCTCTAGACACTACTGTTGTGCGTTCAAAAGTTTTGGAGCGAGTCCCATGGTTTAGTCTTGATGACGATTATTTCACGTCATGGACAAAATGTGCCTTAGCTGTTGTCCGAAGATCACGGAGGGCATTATCAGCAAGAGATACCAAGGATCTTGATGAAGATTTAGGCGATAGAGATGTTCTGATCAAGACTATGGCTGTTCCTTTGTCGTTGTCTCAGAACAATGTGGTGGATGTGTCTTCAGTTGATATTTCCAGAGAGACAGCTGAAACCCGATTATCGATGGACCCACTCTTTTCTCACGAGAGATTTCACACAACTGTTGGGAAGTATGCTGTTTTGGAGGGCTCAAAGCTGCTGTCTTCGAAAATGGGCCTCGATCTGTCTACTATGGACATCTCCAAGTCGGACTACGACATGTGGACTCGTCCAAAGGCGCCAACACTCACAAACACAGCTGTTTCCTCTTCAGGAGTGAAGGTGACGAGTTTGGACTCTGATGGAACCATAGAAGTTGTTGGTGAGAATGAGACCTTTGTGTTGGTTCAATTCTCTACTTCTCATGGATCTGCCGTGGAGCTACATTTCAAGACTACCGGAGAGCTTGAGGTGGGCCCCGAGAAGAACAGCCCATTTCGACTTTACAAGGATGGTCACAATGAGACAGGTATGATCAATCTCCTGCCTGAGAGAGGAGCTCTGATGTACAAGTTGGTTGGCGACAAAACTGCTAAATCTCAGCTGTTATATGTCGACGAAACGATGGTCCCTGTGGTCATCTGTGAGCTTCCACTGTTCCAGCAGGTGTTCTCATTTTACAGCCTCCATCGGCAGTTCTTTGTCTCTTTTCAAGGCTACTTCTTCTTGTTCTACGAGGGACGTTTTCAGCGACTCTGGATCGACTTGGGCTTCAGAACGCCCAACAACGAAGCTTTGTGTTCCTGGAATCAGTCCTTTCCATCGATTGGTTCAATTCTGGACTCCAGGCAGGCCGTTATGGAAGAAGGAGTGGAATTCAGGATCATGCAGGGCACAGGAGAGCTCAACAGTCGGTACATTGGAATCCGGGGCACAGGAAGGATAGTTGGTGATCTCAAGACAGGCAAGACTCATTTTGCGAAGGATGCAGCCACCGCTGACCAGTTTGGGATCCCCTTCGTCAAAGATGACAAGCTGGGTTTTTACACATGCGAAAAGAGAATTATGGATGTCCTCGAGACCAAGTTCGGAGAGGTTATTGATGGAAAAAGCAAAGACACGAGTCTGGCTGCGGATTTTGAAGATTTGTGTCAAAAAGATGCAAAGGGTCAGCTCAAAAGGGCCAAGAAGCTGAAAAAGATGAAACGTCGGAAAACCAAACAGGATCTGGGCAAAGACGAGCTGAATCTCAACAATCAGTGGCAAGTTGATGATTACTATCAGGACTTTGATTGGCCGTTGGAGCTGAGGGAAAGCGTTTTTGATTCTGCAGAGTTTACACCGTCGGCTGAGCCAGCATTGTCATCGGACTGATTGTCTGCATGTGCCGCATCACAACACAGTTACATTTTACTGTATATGATGCGGCTACTAGGCTGTGTATCGTTGGTGTCTCGAGACAGCCATGCGGAACCTTCCATCGAACTAAACTTACACTCCACATATTGTCAACTGACTCCGTATCCCCAGATGTCGCTGAAGTTAGACCTTGACGAGGTACTGAATATATAAGCGGCGGTGTGGATGTATTTGAAGGGTAGAATACACACACACAAACACACACCCGCATACACCCAATTCAAAGACATGTTCAACTTCTTCACCAAGAAACATCAATCTAAACCAACCACTTCTCCTGAGAATGAAGCCTCGAAAAAAGCTGAACTGGCCAAATTCAAGGAAAAGCTCGAATGGGAACGACGAATGTCAGGACGACGAGCTATGCTGGGGAGATACAATTATATGTAACCATTAAATCACATTTTTAGACACTGTTTTATGAGATGTATGAACAGAAATAGGCTTGGTGAAATGTAGTGCACTGGCAGACTTGGTGGCAAATGTGTATGAGTGGGACCCCTGATGCCACATTTACGCTGGTCTCCCTGCCAGGGCTTCTATCTTGCATTATCCATGTAAGGTTGAGGTGACGTCAATCGCTTAGATGACGTCGACGGTGTCCTTCACTGATAAGCGACATAAAGTGGGCACTCAAAGAGTCATCTGGGGGTCGTATCAGGACCCGTCGGAAACTGCAAGTGCCATGTGAGACTCTAGTGGCAACTCCAAGCCCTGGAGTTCAGAGACAGTGGGCTGACTCCTCAAGACTTATCAGACTGTCTTTGATACTGGCGAGGTTATGACGTCTCGAAAAAAGCTAGATTGCTCCACTTTCTCAAATTCACGTTCTGCCCCTTTTGCATGGGCTTTTAGTCCTTCTCCGTGTGCACACGAGATGACGGCGTTGTACTGACCTCCGACCGTTTTAAAGCTACGTACACACAAATAGGAGTCCGAAGGTTACTATGACGTCAGGAGATTTGGGGCATGTCAAAGGATGAGGAGGTCAGTTAATACGGGTACGAAAGCTGATGTGACCGAGGGAATAAATTGTTGAGCACCCGATTACCACTGCCAGTTTTGCAGCAGCCCGAAACATACACAAGACGTATCATAGCTTCAGAACAACTAGTGTCTCGATTTAGTGGCAAGATAGTGATTTGGAGACTCAGCGGAAACTTGAGGCATGACAGGATACTGGCTATTTACAAAGAAATAAATACTGTAGTGAAAGTGGAGTGAACTGGTGACGTCATGACGAAGACACAGTTTGCACTCGTGAGAGGGCTTCTGAGACCAACTCGAACACTGTCAAGACCTCCACAAACATCTAAGAACATTTAGTCTCTCCGATGACATCAGAACACCTCTCTATGTACTTGTATATATAAACAGGCCTGTCTCTTACCCGCTACTAAATGTTCCACTTTATCACCAAACGAAAAGAACGCAAGGACGAGGAGCGACGAAAGCAATTTCTGGCTGATCATTACGATTCCAGAGTCGCCCATACTGCCACAGAAACAGCTATAGACAAAAACAACAGAAGACGACAAATACGGCGAGAAAAGTTGCTCGAAGAGAAGCGACTATGTCGACAACCGTATGAACGGCGGTCCAGTGGCCTTTCTTGGGCCATTAATAATCGAATATAATAGAATGAACGAGTTGCTGACACCATAATAAGCCCGAGAAAGCACAACACACCATTCAAAACACGAAATAGACACTGTAGATGCACATGAAGTAGACCATAATGATTGCAAAGACGAGCTTTTTACAATGGTGCACTTCTTGTTTCAATCGGACATGTACATAGTTAGATGGACTCAGTAAAAAAATAAGGACAGGACTATAGCTTAATTAGTCAGTGGATCATGACACAAAGGGCACATGGAGTGTAGACTGTTGTGTAAGTCCTAGACAGAACGTGATACTATCAATCGACTCAGAAGGGTCGGTTTATCCACGTGACTTTTTCCTTAATCAGTTCTAGCCATTATCATAAATCGCCAAGGCTTAACACGGCAACTCTATGGAGTTTGGAGTCACGGGACGATTGCCTTGTCTTCTCTGTACTGTACTTGCCAATGTATTTGGACTTGGTAGATATATATACACGAGCTCCACGTTTCTAAGGGTACCTCAATATCATTACTACCACAACCACAATGCTCAACTTCATCATACAAAAAATCAAGTCGTTCACAGAACGAAGGGGGAGAGAGCAAGAGCTTCCGGAGTATAGCGTGAACGATCCGGTTAAAGAGGCAGCAGAGAAGAAGGCCAGAAAGAAACAAGAGGCTGAAGAAAGGAGACAGAGACGACGAGAGAGACGACAAGCAGAGTACGACTACTACATGGAACAGGAGGAACGGTGGGAACGGTGGGAACGGCCACAACAACAACGACAACAACAACGACGACAACAACGACGGCAGCAAGATGACTTCTTTTTTGATTCCACGTTTCTCTCAACTATGGCTTTCTCAGCGGACGGATCTAGCTACAAGTGTTTCAGTTAATATCTGGCAAGTGCCAGTATAGCGTAATTACTGTACTGTACGTACAATCACTCATAAATTATTATTTGCTCAATGACCTGATGTCACCTATTTCTGTGTATGCTCATCAAGAAACTTGATCAAGGTATCGAAAGAAGCCTTCTCTTTCTCGGCCTCCTCCAAATGAATAGAGTGCTCGCAGTTCTTGGCATCAAACAGCAGCTTGTCCTTGACAGGCACGGCCTCAATGAACTTTTTGCTGGCCTCGTACCAGTTGATCTTGTCGTGTTCAGAGTGGTAGATGAGCACAGCGGCGTCTCGCTGGTAGTTGGCCACGTACTCGGGGTCCACCAGAGCATTGCCTCGCTGGAACATGTCGTACATCTGCTTGACTGTGCACATGGGTCGAATCCACTCGTCGTTCTCCAGTTTCTTCTGAGACTCGGGGTTGCCGACAATGTAGTTCATTTTGAGATCGGCCGGGAAATGAAGAGTGGGCCAGGCTCGAGCAAGCACCTCCATTGCTCCTCGAAGAATGAAGTTGGGCACAGAAGCAGGATGAAGCTGAACCAGAGGAGCACAACCAATGAACCCGGTGAAATGGTCTCTGTATAGACCCTTGACTCCGTAATTGAGTGCGATTCCTCCTCCCATCGAATGGCCCCAGATAAACAGCTTGTCCTTCTTGCTCTGTTCAATGCTGTTGTCCTTGACCAGGTACTCCTTGATGACTCCATTGAGATCCTCGTACACAAACGTCTCGTTGGTGATTCCGTACTTTTTGCCCTGGCATTGCTCACCTGCTCCTCTCTGATCGAGAGCAAGCACGTAGTAGCCATTGTCCACCATTCGCTTGAACAGATTGTCAAACACACCGATATGTTCGGTGAATCCGTGGTTGAAGACAAGCTTGCCCTTTGGCTGGGCCAATTCGGTTCCCCATTCTCCCACTCGCAGTTTCTGGCCGTCCTTGGCGGTGTAATAAGACACCTTTCCGTGCTCGACAGGGAACGGGTGGTTTTGTGTCACTTCAGTCATTGTTGTGGTTGTGGTGGTGAAGAGAGAACTGATGTCAGATGGCGAACTTGTATTTCACACACAGTTACAATTCACAGGTCAGTGGGATGAACCCCTAACCTCGGCTTAAAAGCTTATTTTGAAGGGTGCCCAAACGCACTATCGGGCAACTCTAAGAGCCGATTATGCAGACGGGTTTTGTGGGGTGAAGGGGAGGGTGGAATAGTCGAGTGACGAGGTAGGGCGGTTTGAGGGCACAAAAGACTATCACCACAGTGGCTCATGTGACCTAGAGTCACCCGATCTCCACTCATACACCCCCCCTGTCTCAAGATCACACTAATGCAAGCACTGACATGACGAATCATGACACAGTGGTGAAGGGTACAAGGGGGGTCTTCTGAGCAGGTGGCAGTTGATTATGGGTGACGAGGAGCTTCATTCTATTGGTTTGTGCCAGCGGCTTTCCCTCAGTTGGTTTACCGACATCACACCCCATAACCCGCCTGCTATAAATGATCACTAAGCATCTACTCGGGTTTCTGGGAGTCTCTAGATGATCTTTCAGGGGCACGATTTTGCCACTGAAACTTGAACATCGACTTTTACGAAGAACGGTAGCTTCACAAGCCACCCTCTATCTGTTATCATCATGTTAGCTACTATGCTATACCTGTAGGTCCTACGATACTAGCTACCACCTCCAAGCTTGACAGAAGTAACATAATTACACCTCCTGAACTGAGGGCCGTTAGCTACTTCTACTTATAGAGTGATACGGCTCTGGGTATCTCCTAGACGTGCTCCTCATGGTCTCTCCTAGCAGCAGTAAACGCAACACTTCACATGTTCTGTTGCACTCTTCTATAGTGGCCATAGGTTGTAATATGTTTGACGGCCGCCAGGGTCCACTTTTACTACGACGACAGGTGATAAAAACTACACCGTTCAGCTTATTCTTTTCGTCTGATTCAAATAGTACCACAATATCCACCTTTCTGAGCACAGCACTGCTATAATAGCTACGTACCTTCTACAGCTCTTGACGATGTAAAGGTATCTACGATACGCACCCCACAACTACGCAAGCGATTATCTCCACAATTCTGTACTACGACCTGTTGATATTTCTATACCTTTCTCCTCAGCGCCTTCTGCTTATTCCAGCGGTATAATAATACTCACCCCTCTTAGTACAAAAAATCACCTTAATACCCCCTTTTCCACTCTCAACCCTTAGGGCCAATAACACGTTAATTCCACCAACTACCCCCTCAATCACGTGACCCAGCCACGACTCCGTCTCAACACGCTAAGAACGCCACTAGCAACGCCACTAGTTTTTCCACTAGTCGGGAATATGCATAATCTGTTGAGCAGCCGAGTTTTCAACATCACCACTTACATCTATCGTTACATCATTCCATATATTATATACAAAGGCTCCTGTCAGGTTAAAATAACTTATTTCTGGGAGAGCATCTTGTCAAAGGCGGGGATCAGAGACTGGGCCAGAGCGAAAGAGAAGACCAGCTTGGGGCCAGCAGTCAGCAGCTTGGGGATCAGACCCTTGAAGAAGGCGCCGGGACCCTCGGTGGCAACCATGTTCTTGATGATGGTGAGACCACTCTGGGGGTTGTCGAAGTTTCGGTTCTGGATTCGGGTCTTGATGACATCGAGAGGAGCAGACACAATCAGAGAGGCAGAGGCACCAAAGAAAGAAGCAATGATGTTCTGGCCCCAGGTGGCCTGGCCGTAGTCCTGAAGTCGCAGAATGTACTCCTTGGCAAAGGCGTTACCTCCAAACAGAGCGAAAGAGCCGGGGGCGTTTCGGGCAGCGGTCCAGCCCCAGCCTCGGTAAAGACCCATACCCTCCTCCTGGATGATCTTGAAGAAGCCTCGGCCCTTGAAAGCCTCGGGGTTAGTCTGTCGCTTAATCTTAAGCACATCGAGGGGAAGGAGCACAATCTCTCCAATACCAATCAGAGAACCAGCGGTGGCGGACAGGAGAGCCTTTCCGGTCTTCTGGCCAAAGGCCTGCTCGTAAGTAGAGCCCCAGGTCTTGCCCAGGTACTCGTTGACGAATGGCTGACCACCGTACTTGTAAACTCGCTGCAGCACCTTGTAGCAGGCGGCGTATCCGAGACCGGGGAACAGAGATCGGAATCGCTTGCCAATGGAGGCGTCAGCGTAGTCTCGGAAAATGACCTGGTTCAGGTGGGCGGCGGAGCCGACCTTGCCGTGGTTGGACATGAGTCGCTTGGCAATGGTGTCAACGGGGTGGAAGACGGCGAGCTCGGCAATACCGGCGGAGGCTGGGTTAGTAAGGAAACGGGAATGAGCGGCCGTAGGTCGTGAATGGACACGATAACTTCAGCAAGAGTTGGAAATGAGCGCAGCGAATGGACCCCTCAAATCTCAATGGCAATGAGCGTAGCGAATGGACCCAATGGCTTCAGCGTTGATCTGAGAGCTCTAGCAGATAGCCCTATCAGACAGCTCTATCGATGAGAACGTCGGCATCAGATCACATCAGCTGTTTGCTCAATTGAAAAGGTTCAGAACAGAGCATGTTGTTGATGTTGCAGAAGTCGTAGTTGAAGCCAGAGAAGCCAGAGAAGCCAGAGGAAAGTCGCAGGAGTCGTCGCAGGAGTCGTCGCAGAGGTCGCAGGAGACAGAGAAGGGAAGGGAAGGAGTCACTGGGGCCCCGGGACTGAGCACAAAACACATATCACAAAAGTCATGTAGCGAATCAGGACAAAGAGCAAGACCCACATCCGGCCAACAGTTGTAATGTAGCTGCCATGACGTCACTGAATCGATGTCTGTCGTTCCTCTCGTCCCTGACTCGTCTCAACCCACGTGTCACGTCATGTGTCAAATGCGGTGCAGTGTTGATGTGTGCTGAGGTGTGGCTTGTGTTGCTGTCGTCGTCAGGGCGATGAGGGTGGCGAGATTGGAGAATCAGGGTGTAGGCAATCAGATCAGAAGAAGTGTCACGTTGTCTGTGTCGCATTGTCTGTTGTAGAACATTTCTGCTGACAACCCCGTGTGTTGATTGGTTGTCAGCAATCAGCCGTGCGATCAGATGTCTGGTTGTGAAACGACTGGTCAGATGTAAGGAACAATCAAGAGTAGCATATCAGGGCGAGTCTCCTGATTCAATTATCGCCACCTTAATCACACTCTCTCTCTTGATCACCCTTCCACTTTAACATCCCAACAATCCAATTCCCCAACAACACGGCTGAAGTGATGCCAGCAGTTGTGAGACCACAAACGCAATCAGGCGATCACAGCAATGACACAGACACAATGTCGTAGACACAGACACAATCGCTGGCACAATCCTTCACCCTCAACCACTGCCTTTCTCTCAGGCTCTTCTTAAACGTCCTCCACCATTTTCCTTCATCTGCTCTTCGTCCTTTCTCACATGCCGAAGATACGCCGAAACCGGCGCTCATCTCATATCAATCGCGTCTCCTTTTTCTCCCCCCAATTTTTTTTACTCACCAGAACCGAGAATTCGGGCAAGCCCAGAGTTCTTCTTATCGGACGAAATAGGAGCCATTTGTGGAACGGTTTGCTGATATGGAGACTGGAGAAGTGCAAAAGGTGTGGAGGGAAAGCAGACACTGATATACAGTTTGGGTTTTTCACCCAGACAAAATTTCCCAGGTGAGTCAGGATGCAGCTCCGAAGTTTCTCCAGAGGGGCAGTAGAGCTCCAAACACAATCTACTGCCCGTCCCGGACCGGTACGGGGTATTAGTGTGCTTGTTCAGGGGGGCGGGTTGTGGTCTAGGGTTGGGGTTATTACTTATCACGTGTCTTCATTCGTGGCTTTGGTGGTGGATCCAGTGACTGACCCCAAATCGGTGTTCAACCCTGATCATCACTATCACCATCACCACTATGTACCGCCCACCCGATAATTACCGTGTGGATCCGAAAGATTCCGAGACCTCGGTCAAAACACGGCCTCCCCCCCGCCTAATTATCCGGACCGCGCATGTCACACCGCCATGCAAAGATACCCATCGGCTACATGTGCGATAGGACCCGTCGCTAAAGGTCTATTTCAGGCCTTCTCAGCACTTGCTCCACTCTGGTTGGCCAGTTTTCATGCAACTAATCTGATAACAGATGGTTAGAGTTGGGCAAGTACATAGTGGTGCAATAGTTGCTCAACGTGGGAATGTGGAGAAACGGGAGAAACAAACGGTTGTAGCTTTTCGGGTAGGCGGAGAGGCAATCTTAGTCGGATGTGGTGGCAAAGAGGGTTATTTTATGAGGGAAATTTGATTGTCCGGATCGCAGGGTCTTTAATACGTCGTTTGCAAGGGATAATTCAGCCTCGTCCGACCTCGGCTCATTTCCGGAGAGCTAATCTCCACAAACTTTAATGGGAATTGAACGAGGGGTGGAGAGACGAGCATAGGATTCGAACTGAGGGAGGTGTGCAAATCGGGTTAGGGGAGGGCTGGGGTAAGTACGAGAAGGCTGGATTAGGGAGGCAAGGCGAGTGTGTGTATATCTGGGTTAGGGTAGGTCTAATTCCGGGCAGGGCGAGTGTGGGCAACAAGGCAGGACCAAAAACTGGACAAGTCGAGGGTTAAGGTTGAGTGTGGTGGTTTGAGTGTGGCACATGGAAACACATCAAAAACTTGACCTCCTGATGCATTCTGCTTACATAAGCATATTATTACAATTTACTGGCTGTTGCGTTACATTGTCCCTCGTTCGATCCACAGCCAGCCCAATTCCGGTCACATGACCTCATTACCGGATTAAAGTTTTTTCAGGCCGTGCATACATCTGCAAGACTCTTTCCTCCTGTCCTGGTATCAACGTCCGCGACACTATATATGTAATGTCCGAGTTGGATGAAATTCGAGAGGACTACCTGTACGCTCTGGAGGAGCTGACGGGGGTCCAGAAACCCATCATCACCAACCTCACGGTGATTGCCGAGGAAAACAGACATGCTGCCAAGGCCATCACCCGAGCCATTGAGGAGCGAATAAGTAAGGTGAGTAGGAGAAGAGGAGAGAGACGACTGAGACAGGACTGAGAGATCGGAGAACAGACGACAAAGAGATCATACGACTGAGAACACAAACGGACGACTTCTGACAATACGGCGATCTACAAATGATGATGACGACAATGTAATGTGGCAACACGAGGCATGATCATGGCATGTGTCCTTTGTGAGATGGATGTGGTGAGCGTTTGTGTTTTCAGATTATACTGCTGATGACACGAGGCAACTGCCGATGACACGTGGCAGATATAAGAGTGATTCGATTGTCTCCGCCACTGTCTGTTGTTGTGATCCATGTTTGTACTCCTACGTCACTGACTTGTTGTTTGGAGATGAATGTGGATGGAGCTTGTACCAGACTGTTGCAACGTGGCCGAATCACGAGGCGATCTGTTTTGCTTTCAATCACTCGGATTCGTGTCTTGAGGTGGCTGTGTTCTTAGACTATTGTTGTGTCCCACTTAGAAGGCAACGACATCATCTGACCACATCTACCCTTACTTAGGGCATGTGTCTCCAATCGGAGATCTTCACTTGATTGCCCTTGTGCCTAGTTATGACGGTTCTAGTGGTACCACTCAAAGGGCTCTACGTCCTCTCCTGGACGAGTATGCCTTCATCACAAACAACACATGACACACCATAACAACGACAATGTCAGGTGCCACTCTAACTGACGACACAGAACCAACCACTCTAAAATCAATCATACTAACACAGTGCGCACCGGAGTACAAACTACCAGCAATGTACCTGCTCGACTCCATCTGCAAAAACGTCGGAGCTCCATACACAACCTGTTTCGGTATCAATCTCTATCGAACCTTTGCCGACACATACACACAAGTTCCCGAATCGATCCGACGCAAGCTCATTGAGCTCTACGGAACCTGGAAAACCTCTGCCACAGGAGGTATGCTGTTTCCAGCAGAACCCATGCGCAAGATTGCCTCTTTTCTGGAACGAATCAACGAAGTCACGCCACGAGCCACCCCAAACCCCGGAACCCCTAACCTTGGCGTCGGCGGAGGCACCCCCAACCCTGCCACTCCTCCTTTGGGCACCCCTGTCCCCGGTCAGGGAGGATTTGGAGCTGGCCCTAACCCCAATGTTGGCCTGACACAACCCCAGCTGCTGGAGAAATGCAGTCACGTGATCGATATGACTTCTGACCGTCTGCAACACATTCCCGGCGACGTTGATGCCAAGGAGCGAATTCCCGTTCTGAGACAACTACAGGCCGTTCTACAGTCTCAGGCGATTCCTGTAGCCTATCTTTCCAAGATTGAGGCACAACTGGCGTCTTCTCTAGCTCATGAGGAGAAGAAGCTGGCTGAGTACGAGGAAAACGAGCGACTCAAACAGCAACAACTACAACAGCAGCAGCAGCAACAGACGGCGCCTGGTAATCTCTTGGCATCTCTACAAGCTGCTGGTTTGTTAGCTGGAGGTCTTGCTGGTATGGGTGGAATGCCAGGGATGCCTGGGATGCCTGGGATGCCCGTACCGACTATGCCTGGAATGCCTGGAATGCCCGGAATGCCTTTTCCCATGTTTCCGGGTGCCGCCGCCCCTGGTGCCCCTGCTCCAGATATCAACTCTCTGTTGGCTTCTGGAGCATCTTCTCTGCTGTCTTCTTTGGAGTCTAACGACGTAGAGCTCTCCACGTCTTCTCTATTGAAACCTCGGCCTAACCTCGTGTTCAATCTCTACGGCAAGATGCCCAAGGTGTGTAACATTTGTGGCCGGCGTTTCCGGGACAACCAGGACCATGCGCGAATGCAGCACATGGACTGGCATTTCCGAATCAACAAGAAGATGCGACAGGACGAAGGACGAGCTCAAAACAGACGGTGGTACCTGGCCGAGCATTTGTGGGTGGCAGGAGAACAGAAGGAGGAAAAAGAAGAAAAGGTGGAAAAGGTGGACATGGAGAGTGTCAAGAAACAGTGGGTGTTGGCGCCCAGCAGTGCCTCCAAGAAGAAACAGGTCTGTCCTATTTGCACTGGAGGTTTCAACACAGAACTCAGTGATGAAGCTGAAGATTGGGTCTGGACAGACGCTACTCAGGTTGGAGATAAGATCTTCCATGCCACTTGTTACGCCGAAAGTGGCAAGTTGGCAGAGAGTCTCGTGAGAAAGAGACGAGGAGAAGATAGAGAAGGGCGGGCCAAGCGAGAAAGGTGGAGTTGGATTATTAGGACAACAACAGCAACAATCAGGTGATCCAACGTCTCTGGCACACAATAATAGCATTTTGATAATAGATATATGACATGAAGGGAGGAGGAGAGTACTGGTAGTAATTAGCGTAGTAATCATTAGTAACTGACAGAAAGAGCAACATCTAAATCAGATAAACTAGCCAATAACTCTGAGACCGCACCTTTCTTTTTGCTTAGCAGAGAGCAAGCTGAAGGAGGAACTGTTACCGAGATTGGAAGGCGGCGTGAGTCCTTTGTCAGATGATACTGCGTCTTCAACGTCTTGCGTTAATGTACATACAACACTTGTGAAAGTGGAAATGGTTCAGCTTCTAGCGCCAGAGTTGTGGTACAGTATAGAGGCGTTGACCGATCCTCATATTTTTCGCTGTCTCATCTCTGCCCAATGTGTATTCTGTTGAAGCTGTTACTCTGTTGACAGAATTGCAGTACACAGTCAGTGAACGGTTTCTAGCGACCTCTAGGGTCAGGATCTACGATGCCATTCAACTCAGCGCCTTTTGCAGTACGATAGCAAGGACAGTGCACTAGATCTCTAAAACACGGCAATAACATGAGTCCGTCTCTCCGTATGTGTAACTCAGCTCACGGAAAAATAAATCATCATGACTCAACGTCTGAGAACTTTTCAATGTCTCGAAACCGTAACTCTCCCGGAAGTTCGGATATCAGGGTAGTATCGCAGCTGGACCCATAGCTACCTCCACTGTAAGTTGCAATAACCACGGAAACATGCAACGAGTGTATAACTGAGGTTACCTTGAGTCTTTGTCATGTGTACGAGTGTGCATACAGAAAGCAACAAGGTGCTTCCACAGGCCTGTCTTGATTTCACCATACACTCTGACGTCGGATTAATTTCCAGTTATGGTTTTCCGCAAGTGGTCAGAAGTTGACCGTTGAAGTGCCAATGCCAAGTCTGCCAAGGCTATCTCATCGTCATGATCATAGATACTGCAGGAACAGTGATACAGACACGTCTACCGTCTCCTTTCTGTTAACAGCTCCAAAGGCCATCTCCTGATACACACCACCTCTCCACAATCAGATCAATCGGATCACGGAGATCCAAGTAAGGCGACCCTTCAAGGCAAAACTGTCCACCAGTCAATTCCGCTAGTGCGCTCACTTCTTACGTAAAGCAAATAGACCTTGACTAATTCCAGGCTAAATATAGAGTTGATGAAGCAGCCAAAGTGGGATAGATCAGATAGTTGATCACAGCGTGTTTCTCATCAGATCCGTCTAGAAGTCGGCTGTTTGTGTTGGATTTTGAACCAGCTTTCTCGCACCATCTCCCGACCCCATCTCTTCCGACTGAAACACCCTCCTTATCTCCACATTGCCAAGACGGCAGTGCAGGCCAAGCTTTTCAGACTGCACTTTAAAACGGCGCTTTGGGTTTCATAGGAATGAGCTAATAAAAAAAACTGAGCTGTTTCAGAAAGCGGGGGGAGGTTGGAGATTGGCGGGTAGTGAGTGTTGTGTCCATGAGCCCGATTTTCCACCACTTCTGCTGGTTTTTAAAGCAGCTGAATACCCCACACCAAGACCACATCTCTTGGATGGCATCATTGACGCTCTCTCCGCCTTACATTGGGTTATCTACAGGTACCAGTAGGTGGCCCCCAAACCTGGAGAAAGTTTAGAGGCACGTTTTCATAGTCCGCTTGCTATAGGTTTTGTCGGATCGAGCAGGGTTTGAGTCGTGCAAAATTTTGTCTGATGGTTTTGATTGATTAGATGCGCGGGTCGGACGTTGAGATTTTCAGCGGCAGTAAAAACGCGCAACTGCAGGTGAACGCCGCAGAAGTGGACACATTGTTGCGCATCCATTGTCGACGCGCCCCGCCAAGCCCGCCCGCCAAGCCCGATGACAGGCTTTTGACGTTACATTTGGGCTTGGGCCGCATGAAAGACAACCTACTGGATGTACACCATGCGCATTGTCTCGGATGTATCGTGGTTTGATTATCAGATGGATTGATGCGATTGAAGTGTTGCGATTGAGCGGGGAGGTGTTTGAGATATCTGGCAGTGTATTGACGAGCGTGTATATCATCTCTATACGTCAATACATGTAGAATTGCCCCCCACAGACCTATCTACCTCATCATGGTGTTGTCCCGATTATCGCATCTGTCAAAGTTGGAAAACCTTGTGGAGGGCTGTATCTGTATAAAACAAGAGGGAGAGCCCCCCCGGATAAGATGGAGGGCAATCAGCATGGAAAAGGTTGTTGAGAAAAAGGAGGTCTGGGGCGAGAAACTGGAAAACTTGCTCTGTTTCCATCCCTGGATCAGAATCATCTTCTTCTCTAAGGCCCAGATCAAACACTACCCCCGGAAGAAGTCTAACACCAACGCCAAGGAACGAGGATGGACCCGACCAATCATTATGGGCGGCTGGATCTGTGTCTATCTCTACGCAGCCAGTAAAGCCATTGCCGAGCATGTTTATCCGACCATGGCTCCTCTGGCCACTTCACACTTCTCAGGTCTGTCTCTCTTGTCCAGTAAAGAGATTGTCCAATCGGCCATCTTCATTGTCACTCGACCAGCATTTGCCAAGATCTCAGACCACATTGGACGTCTAGAAGGATGGGTTCTGGTCATTCTAGCACATCTTCTAGGCTCAGTACTGTTTGCTGCAGCGCCCAATATCGGCTGCTATTTTGCAGGTACAGTTTTCTGGGAGATTGGAACCGTTGGAGGACATCTGATGACAGAACTGTACGCCTCAGATACTTCTACGATCAACACCCGTATCATCTTCTCGTCGTTTATCCAATCACCAAACATTTGGGGTCCCTATGCTGCTGCACCGATTGTGGGAGCTATTCTCAAGGTAGCTACTTGGAGATGGGGTTATGGAATGTTTGCCATCATTCTCCCTGTTTGTTCTCTAGGTGTTATTGTCCTGTTTGCTGTCATGAGAGTCAAGGAAGTGAGACTAGGAGCTCTGGGAGACTTTTACACTCCAGGAGGAGTCAAGAGGTTCATGTTATCGTTCGACTTCATCGGATTGATCATGTTATGTGCAGGAACTATTCTCTTCTTCTTCCCCATCACTTTGGCTGCAGGAACAGAGAAATGGTCCAAACCAAGTTTCATTGTCATGCTCACTCTGGGAAGTTTCCTGATGGCTGCTTTCCCACTCTGGGAGTTGTACGGAGCCAAGTCTCCGCTGATTTCATGGAAACTGTTCAGGAACAGAGTCATGATCTGTTCTTGTACCATTCTCTTCTTCTCAAGTATGTCCAACAAGCTTTCAGTGCCTTATTACATCACCTGGCTGCTTGTTGTGAGAGGATACAGTCCCAAGGCTGCTACCAACATCTCAAGTGCCCTCACTGTCTCTAACAACGCCTTTGGTATTCTGTTTGCGGCTCCCTACCTCTGGTGGAGTGGAAAGCCCAAACATATGATGGTGCTTGGAACCTGTCTGTATTTTGTCGGTACAGGTCTTACTTACCGATTTCGACGAGAACATTCTGGCCTGGCCATTCTCATCATCTCTCAGGTCATTGAAGGAGTGGGAAGAGGAACTCTTTACATCCCCTGTGGAACTATGGCTCAGGCCATGTTTGATAAACACAAGGTTGCCAAGGTGACGGCTGTGTATTTCACCATTGGAGGTTTTGGCCAGATTATCGGAGATGCTATTCTGGGAGCTATTTATCGAGAACTGTACCCTCGATACATTCACAGATACGCGCCTGATATCCCTCACAAAGATCTCAACCAAATCATCGAGAAGATCAAAAAGGCCACAAAGTTCCCCATTGGTTCAAAGGTGAGAGGAGAGATCAATCACGCGTTTGAAGAGACCATGAAACACATGTTGTACGGAACCTTTGCCTGTGCGGCCATGATTTTCCTCACTGCCTTGTGTTACCCTTCTATCGACTTCAAGGAGGATGGAAGTGACAACGTGGTTGTAGGAGACGACATTGAGCCTGATGATTACCGAATCGAGGCGAGATCGGAAAGTGAGGAGGAACATACTACCGGTAGTGAAGAGACTGGGTCGTATGAAAAGTTTGATGAGTTTCATCACTCGGACTCTCTAGAAGAAGGACAAGAGAGATACCAAAAGTAAAAGCTAGTTAATTTATGTGTTTGTGATTGAAAAAGGAATGAGACTGAGTAGTCAACAGAGAGGTAGTGTCTTAACGATCCTTTGACCGAATAAGTTTTCTATCCACGATACCCTCCGAGTGCACTCATGTCTTCGTGGTGCTAATAAGGGATGACAGTGTCGAAGTCGTAGTCAAACCGGGTTTGGAGAAGAGGGGGGCCAGGGAACCATCGGGCGGTGACACTGATGTTGACGGGGGGTCCCTGGTGATCACCTACAATAATGACGGATCAAATATTGCAGTTCTGACGTGATTGTGTCGTGTCACGGAAGGCTGACGGTTTTGTGTTACAAGTACTGAAATTGCGATATCTCAATTACTTGGGAAGATCAACTACTGAAGTGGAGGGAAATAGGGTTTATGAAGAGGGGCTGAGGCAATCCTTCTGTGGTCGCGCAGATTGGGAAATCACCTCAGCCTAATCACAATGCCACAGAAACAAGACCTGTACAAGCGTGTTCGCGTGAGCGAAGGCTTTTCAGTGGTCTAGCTTCTAAATCAGTAGCTGTTCCGCCAGAGTGTTGGGGTAACTACGAAAGTGGTACGACTAGATCCCCTAAACAAGGAGCTTTTCAACGGTACCTCTTTTGAGTCTGTAAAGCAAGTTTTTGACGTTTGGACTGCTGATGGGTCTCTTGATGTGAACGCCCAACTCCCGCTACAGTATAGCTGCCATAACGAGACTGATACTCACATGCTCGCCTGGCTCTCGGCTTTCGAATAGTACCACTCACAAGTCCCTAATGTCAATATCCACCAACCTGTAATATACTATACTCAAGAGGTGGATCCACGTTAGCCTACTTTACTGCCCTGACCTCTCTCCATCAATAACAGCCACCTACAACAGGTCAACTACAGTATCACTCCTCCAACAACTACACATCCCGCACTCCTTTAACAATCCATTAAAACCTCGTACGACGCCTCCGAAAGCCCCAGTACAACCTTGCATTGGAAGCTCTGGCCAGCTCCTCGATGGATATCCTTCTCTTCAAGTAATTCACCGTCTGTAATAACTGCATCACTTCATCCAGAGCGTCCAGCTTGTGTCGATAATGTATCTGGAACGCCTCCAGCTCCGCCCGGGTCCCTATTCTCTTCAACGTCTCTCCCTGGTTATACAACAATGTGAGGCCTGCAGAAATGGCTCTACAGTCCTGTTTGAGCATATAATCGACTCTATAGAGAATACAGAGCCGGGCCAGTTGTGCCAGAGTGACTTCAAACGCGAGAGTGTTCATTGCATTGCATTCTGTAGAGGGGCGAGATATAGAGAGCGTACATGAGCTGGGTTATATCTCTGGAGGCTCAAGCATAAAGAACATGTTGCGCTTACGGATAGGCTACTGAACATTCCCCCGACCAGAACAGGGATTATATATACTCCTCATGTGTTTGCACTTGATCGTGACCCAAGTCGTGTAAGTTATGTCGACTCGTAATCGGGACACACATGGATTAGGGAAGGCATACTTTTTGGGCGGTAGTTTATGCGGAGCTCGCAACCTCCAAACTTGTACTTGTGGTCCTGGTCATCATAATATACATATATACAATACTGTAGTGTATCTGTGTCTGTTCTGTTCTGTCCCCTGGGAAGTACAGCTAACAGTGTTGCGATTTTGCGTTTTTGCCACTGCCGCTGCCACCACACCTCCTACGGCATCCTTCCCACGGGCTCTCACGGTCGCTTGAGATTCACCAACGACCAATCATACTCGTCTCGCAGATACATGACCTGTGATGCCTCCTCCGGATGCAGATCCTCAAAGTCCGCAAACAGGTAGCCTGCATCGTACCGTCCTCGCGAGTAGTTGACGATCCAGTAAAAGATGTTGACTCGCAACCAGTCAGCGTTGTAGGGGGTGCCATCCTCGGCAATCACAGGAATACCTCGAGCCAAACACGCCTGTTGCAATTCTGCAAGAGACATGTTCCATGCTCCTCCACTTTTGGCAATGAGAATATCGTCTGCTCGCACCTGTTTCATGTGGTTTTCTACGCGGCTCTGAAGCCACGAAGTAGGGTACCATTTGATAGGTACCATGGCTGCTGTGAGTTTGAGAGCCTTGCTGATGGCGTGTAGTTGGTCCTTTTTCATGTGGTATGCGGAATGGGCGGGTTGTGTCTCTCCCTTGAACTTGAGCAGATCACGTGCGTCCTTGGATCTGATCTCCAGCATCTTGCGGGCTTGAGAGGGGATCACACACGTGCCTGGAAGAACCTGGGGGAATGCGAGAACCACGAGTGGAGTGAACTCGAAGCAGATGCAAAAGACCACCACGAAAAGTGGCAGTTTGGGGAAATCTCGGGCGGTTCGCAGGATGAGCTGGTACTCGGACCGCGTGAGGGCTTCTCCTCCTTGTGGCAGGATGTTGACGTTGATTTTGCGTCGGTTATTGTCTCGTTCTCGGGCGATTTCCTTGTCGCGTTTGTGTAACGTCAATTCGCCGGTCACGGTTGAAAAGATGCGTTTATGGGTGGCCACCTGGTTGTAAAAGTAGTGTTCGAGAACTGCGTCGGTGATGTCTGTCTTGTTTGACGCTGCGTATTTGTTGAGCAGCAATTTGGCCTGTTTTCGGTTGATCCACACGTTTTTGATGCCGGACTTGTACACTGTCAGAGCCACCTTTGCCAATGCTGTGAGTTGTTTGAATTTCGATAGCTTTTCGGGTGTTTGTGTTGCCTTGGTTGTGTCTATGCTCTTGCCCCTCTTGGCTGCCTTCTTAGCCTCCTTCTCCAGTCTCTGTCGTTCGATCTCTGCCTCCGTGATGGTCAATGTTGTGGGTGCGTTCACCAGATCCGCGTCGTAGTCGGCCGCAAACCAGTTTTGCTGAAACACCTTGCTTTTGAGCGCCTGATCCAGCGACCGCTCGCAGTCCACCAATGGAAACAGACCCATGTTGCGGGTGGCCACAAACAGCGGGCCACGCTGCCGTTTGCTGTACGCCTCGGATTGCTCCTGATGAGTGTCGTAGAAGGGCAGTGGCGTGGGCTGGTTTTTCTGCGACTCGGGCGGCGGAGCGGTGCTGCTGATTAATCTCATTTGAGTCATGCTGAGGACAGAGAGACGGTGGTTGTGGAGAAGAGGTTTTGTTGCGTTGCTCATGGCAAGCCTGGTGTATCTTGCCCTGATCATTGTGTGATGCTGTGCGAAACGAATAGTGTGTAGTGTGTGTAGCAAGTACTGTTGTGTGCTGTGTGTTGTGTGTGTGTGATCTGGATGTTGTACTGGTTCAGGTTCGTGAGTCGACACACCCTACTTCCTGCAAAGGTTGCATCAACTATAATTGGTAGTTTGGGAACCCGACTTTTGGGCGCTTGCAAAAAGCTGTTGGGTGCAATGATTATTAGGGTGCAGGTGATTCCGGCTGCTGCAAGAATGCGCGCCGTATAATTATGTGTTGGAGACGACAAGCTCTCGGCCGATCCCTTGTTGCTCGGATATTTATTATCGGCTTGGGTGGGGCCAGCGTTTTGTGTCCTTTACCAGTTTGTGTCCATCTCTATTGTCGCCGCACGAGACCTATCAATAAGTCCTATTTGTGCTTGTACTTGTACAGTGCCTACCCCATCATTTACATTAGCTCCATTCACACTGGCTCGGCAGACAGAATAGACTCGGGTTGGGGAGTCCGGAGAAAGACTCGGCTCGACTTTTTGACGGGTTCCGATGGGGGTGTGGTGAAGCGAATGTGGACGACGATTATTAGACTGAATTGAGGAGACCGTATTGATGAACGCAAACAGAGAGCACAGGATTCGGCACAGACACCGACACTTGTAGCTACTTCAAGAGCAACCCCAACACTCTTAGTAATCCTCCGATCCAGACTCCCACAGCAAAAGGCTGACGTCATGCAGATCTTGTCAGACGGAGAAATACGAGTGTAGAGCTGGAGGAGGGTACTATACGGATATTAGTAAGCGTTGTACAATACTCGTACCAGTTGTAGGACTGGTTTAATTGGCTTACGTAAGCCTAAATATACCTTTCCCTAATCACCAGCTAACCCTTGAATCATCAAAATCACCCAACATCTCGCCTCGGCCGAAAGGCACTTTGCGAAGACAGGGTAAGTTGATTATGTAAGCGGGGGGAGGAGGGAATCATAAGGGAAAGAAAGATTCCTACTTGTAGCAGACTGATTAAAAAAAGCGTATGGGTCATCAGAATCATTGTTTGTGTTTGCGTTTCCCATTTCTGACCGTTTTGATTTCTCCCGTGAAATGAGTTTGTGTTGTCAGATTGGGTCTCATATATTGTTTCTGTGGGAGGTCTGGAAAATGTGATTGGGTGTGATGTGAGTGGGAGATTTGGTTCCGGATTGATTTGAAGCGAGGTCGAAGGTCGAGAGTCATCACTGGAGATTGTTGCTGTACAAGTACTTGTACTTGAACTCTTACTATGATACCTGTTGTACTAGTAGTTCAGAGTACACCCTTCATCACAAACTTCCACTGGTACGCACAAAAACCGACTTAGACCGGATAAACCGAGCTCCTGGGAAACTCGGCTGACAAAAATATAATCAGAGAGACGACACCACCAACCGACGAAATATCTACCAGGCAGATCCACTTGTAATAACGCTTTTCATCTCGTTCCAGTTTTGCATCCAACTTTATCCTCTTCGGCACGGGTATTAGCGATTCAGCCAGAGGGGAGGGGTGGGGTATTATCGCGCGATATTTGTACTGAGAGGGGTGGATTTTATTGTACCGTTCGAATCAGCAGGAAACGTTGAGTACAGAGGTATAGCTTTTGATCAGAGGTGAACTCAATGCTCCAGATTACACAACCTCCGACAATACAGCTGAGATTAAAGTACGGAGCTTACTATTATTCCGAAATGTGGGGAAGAGTGCATATCGTGCAGTGTGGATTTATGGGGGAGTGAAACAGGTAGTGGAGCGGTATTTGTGCAGGCTGACTTCACAAGTACCAAGGGGGGCCACTTGAGAGGCAGCTGTCCAGAAATTGGAGCTTTCTGACACTTCTAACACCGATTACAGACCCGATATTGGCCCTTATTTATAGGAAAACACTGCTTCTCAATCTATAACTCCGTAGCAGCCATCAGAGAGATGCAAAGACCCATCTGACTCTTTAATAGTGACTCAATTAGGCCGCATCTTCGGTCTTACCCACCCCCACCTCCTTGTCTTTGCTTTTTGGGACTCCTCCTTCCTACCGCCGATATCGCTCAAAATAAGGTTTGCGATATCGCTCTCTGTCAATATATATAGAAGAGGTCAGCCAGATGTCGCCAGGTCCTTCAAACTAACATTATAACTTCATATTCGCCATGTCTGACCCCTGGAATGCCAAGAAATACACCGAGGATGCGGCCTTTGTGCCCCAGCTCACCTCTGTCGTCCAGCAATGGCTCGATCCTCAATCTAAAGATACCATTCTAGATATCGGCTGTGGAGACGGCAAGCTGACTCAGGAATTGAGCCAGCGATGCGAGTCCATCTTCGGAATCGACAACTCTTCCAATATGGTCGAACTCAGTCAAAGTCGAGGTCTCAAGGCCGAAGTTGTGGACTGTTCCAAGCTCGATCAGTGGGATCATTCTCAGAAATACTCAAAGGTGTTTTCCAACGCCACATTTCATTGGATTTTTGCACAAACTAAGTCAGATACTCAGCGAGTTGCCGTCTTCAAGAAGATTCACGACTTGTTGCAGACTGGAGGCTCCTTCGTGTGTGAAATGGGAGGTTTTGGAAACGTCGCCGAGATTCAGGCTGCCTTTATCATGGCTGTGGAAAAGTTTGGAAACAAGACCGTTGAACAGGCTGGAGCGGCTTCTCCTTGGTATTTCCCCCATGAAGACGTCATTTCCAAGTTCCTTCAGGAAGCTGGCTTTACAGTCGAGAAAATCGAACGAGTGTATCGATCCACTGAACTAGCTGAAGGAGAAGGACTCAGAAAGTGGCTTCAGCTGTTTGGATTCAATTTTCTGAGTGAGATTGACGAGGGCAAGCACACCGAGGCTCTTGACTATATTGTCAACACTCTCAAGACTACTAATTACGAACCTCACTCGAAGAAATGGTACGCTGGTTATGTTCGATTGAGATGGGTCGCCAGAGCCAATTGATGAGGCCCTATGACAGCCCGACACCCACTCTACAACTAACTATCTCTTAATATTATGCTTATGAATTAACACTGTAATTCGACGCTTAGAGCAAGTCTGTGTAAGCGGGACTAGAAGTACATGTGTAGAACATATAAGACAGAAGGAAGGGTAGAAGTACCGGTACAAGTACGAGTAATAGATAGCTGTACAGCACTGCAAAATGGCATTGGCTTACTCTTTGGTTTCAAGTGCTTCATTAGCATCTTCTGATCCGGTGTCTTATTGCTAGAGATATAGCACTCGAGAAACTGTCAAAAACAGTTTGTAATACATAGGAGTGGAAGATTTGTATGAAATATGGCATCGTGTCAGATACTAAGGACCTCATTCTTAATTATTACTTCGTCCAGACGAGTAATTACCGTTTTGAAGTGAAGACTCGACATTAGGGGGACTTTACAGTAACACTGAAAGAGACATAAGCTATGGAAAGGTACTAAGAAGTGCAAGTCTGGTAAAATAAACTTGCAAAAGAGCCTCGTGCTATTTGTATGTCATTATGAGTTGCAACCGTTGCGTAAACACAACTTCAAGATGGAGGTAGCAAAAGTGCAACTTTCAAAACCACACAACTATGGCAGCTCTTATAGAATTCACTCCAGTTTAAGTCTCCTAAAATCAATGAGTGAGACGTATAGCCTCATACTATTCATTTCCCCATATCTACAAAAGCGGGCGAGTTAGGTCTGATTTGAGTACTTATTGAAAGTTCACTTTTTCAAAACACGAATTTCGCGCCGATGGTTTAGTGGTAAAATCCATCGTTGCCATCGATGGGCCCCCGGTTCGATTCCGGGTCGGCGCAATTCGGTTACGGCCATATCCTGGTGAAAATACGGCTTCCCGTCCGATCAGCCATAGTCAAGCACCAGAGAGCCTAGTTAGTATTGTAGTGGGAGACCATACGAGAATCCTGGGTGCTGTAATCTTTTTCCACCTCAAGCGAAGCGCAGAAGTGGCTCAGCTTTTTGCAGGCGGTTTCTTTTCAAGATACCAGCAGTTCCTGTGAAGATATCCGCTGGTGAATAAGGTTGGCCGCCTAATGGTTGATGTCCCAAATAGGTTCTTCCACATAAAGATGGGTGTCTGTGTAGTGGAGTCATGTTCAGCCCCAGAATGCCAGCGAAATACCTCCGTCAAAGGAGAGGTGTTGTCTTAACGATCCTTTGACCGAATAAGTTTTGTATCCACGATACCCTTCGTGTGCACTCGTATCTGCGTAGACAATTAGTGATGAGAGTGACTGAGTCGTAATCAAACCGAGTTAGGGGTAAAGGGGGGCCAGGGAACCATCGGGCGTTGACACTGATGTTGACGGGGGGTCCCTGGCGATCAACCACACTAATGACGAATCAAATAATGCAGTTCTGACGTGATTGTGTCGTGTCACGGAAGGCAGACGGTTTTGTGTTATTGAAAATGCGATATCTTTATTACTTGGGAAAATCAACTATTTAAGTGAAGGGAAATAAGGTTTATGAAGAGGGGTGAGGCAATCCCTCTGTGGTTGCACAGATTGGGAAATGACCTCACCCTATTCACAGTTCCATCGTCTTCTTTCATCTCGAATGCTCCATGATGAAATTAAGATTTTATACGCCACCCAAATACGACGGAGCTTACACAGACACAAAAACACATCGGGCAACATCTCTGTGATCCCAGGATTCACCAGTCAAGTCAGGCAACACATTTCTACTGATTTCGATACATGTTCATCGTTTATCCACTACACACCACCTTCCACCACGTTCTCCCTCCTTCCACCACATTCGCTAACTTTCGTTTTCATGCAAAGATCGACACTAATATTCGCCACTAATGCAAGTTTGACGATGCCATCCTGAACTCAATCCGGCCTCTTCAACAATATATAATGGCCCCCTAGCGCCCCGTTTTTCTCCTCATCAGAAGTCGACCAGTCTCTCAGCTTTTTTGCAGAGGATTCGATCACTTCGAGAGATGCTGACACTGTTGAGCGAAAGCTAGGAAGCAGTCCTTGTCTTGCGCGAGCGGACATCCATCACGTCACTCCTACCATGACGCAGCTAGGATCTTGTCCTTGTTGCTGAGTTTGGAGAGACAGTACACCTCTCTTCATGCATCTATGAGATGGGGCTATGACGAGCAAAGATTCGCAATCTACTCATGAGCTCCTTTCTCTTTCTAGATGGTTCGCGACCACGGGTGAAACTCCCAGCATGAACAATACCTTGGGGTCCGCTCTACTGGTCCTGTCGCAAGACAGTATTCCAGAAGTTGCCGAGTGGGAGCTGAAAAGTAACCACTACGACACAACTGTTGAGTCTGATTAAAACCGTGCGTGAAGAACGCATAAGCGAGTAACCAAGACGTGGAGCTGAGCGCAAGCTATGAAGCCGCCGAGTGAAAGGAAACCCCTTGGTACATGCCTTTGGACGCAGGATGATGACTGAGATAAGCTAAGCTAGCCCTCAAGAGTCCTGCCTCCTATGGAAAGCTGTGACGGGCACGAAACATTGCCCATGAGCTGGCTATGACAGACACAGCTGTGTCTAGAGCCTTCCAGTATGGGTAGCGCCCAGGGTGAAATTCCCAGCATGGATAACAACTACCTGAATGCTTTGGAGGAGCGAAATGTCTCGTTTCCTCCATCTGATACTGACTTGGTACCAGTACACCAGGAATCCCGGTCAAGAGAACAGATACACGATCCGAACCTGATCCAACTGTCCGCCTGAGCATAAGCGTCTGCGAAGACCGCCATTGAGCAAAGTGATTGTGCCAATCCTGCCAAACCGCCAGAGTCAAGAGCCCATCGAGGCCACCGACCGACACATGCCGACAACGAAACACCGACACTACAACGACAACGCTGAAAAGCCGCCTGGAGCTGATGATGGTGAAACTCCACCAGCCGCCAGAGCAGGAGACGTTGAAGCGACTGAAACGCGTCAAGTCATGCCAGCACGAGAGTGACACTGTGAAACGAAGATATCAGCGCCAAGGGTGACACTGTGAACTGTGAGAGCAGAATGCCAGCACCTGAAACACGGGCCAGAGCCAATCAGTAAGAGCCAGAGCCGTGTTGAGTGAGCCGATAAGTGCCAGAGCTGAAAGCCGGAGCCAATGAGAGCCACAAGTGTCATGCCAATGAGAGCCAGAAGCCAAACAGAGCCAGAGCCGCCATATGAGCAAAGAGCCAGTAAGTGCTACAAAGCCAATAAGAGCCACACGAGCAGTCGGAGATCAAACGATCTGATTCGCATTCAGAAAGGATGTAGGCAGTCGAACCTCGAGATGAGAGGATGTAGACTCGGCCGAACCTTTGAGATTATAGATACGAGGATGTAAGCTATAAGCTGAACCTCTGGGGTAAATGTATTCTGGACCATAGAGTCCCACCCGAACTTTGTGTGTTGTAGTAGCATGAGCTGTACTTGTAGTTTGAGAATTGTAGTAGCTTTGGATGGTACTGTATTAGAGAAGACTATTCTTTTTTACAGGCATGGTGATGGTCTCTGTCGAACATACTGGAGAAGTTTACAGTCTTCCACCTATTCTTCACGAGCGGGTTTTACACCTGCACACAAATATCCAAGGCCGGGTAACCCCATTGTACCAGCTTGGATCGCTTATAGTCGCAGCATCAGCCATCCGAGAAACACGAGGGACATATTAGCGAGCCAGTGAAGATCGGAAGTATCGCCCAGAACGTGTTTCGAAGCGAAACGGCGACATTAATCGAAAACCTGAAAATCGGTCGATTTCTCCGACCCCCCGGTCAGGAGAAATTTGTGAAACTGGTAATTTCTGACCTGCTGACTCATCACATTTTTCGTTAATATTGGTTCAGTCACGATGAAAGTAAAATAGCATGAAACTTCAGAGCCTGGCCATTCCATCCGTACTTTCCGCTTACCTACCCGTCGCCTCTAATGTGGTTTTATCCTCCAACGAAATCGTGTTTTCATAACTTTACCTCGAATTTGGTCATTTTGGACATTTCTCGAAATTGACCTTGGTGAGACTTTGTAAAAACCTTAATCGGCAATCCTGGCCCCAAGACCCAACCTTGTAGATAGAAGTGAAAACTGTGAAATTTGGGAAAAAGCTTTTGTGGGTCCATTCGATTCGCCTGAGTCCCAGCACCCGGAAAATGCCATTCTTTAGCCGATTTGGATTTTATTTGGGGGTCATACAACCAATCAAAGTTGTCAATATTGATGACGTCATCACATGTATATTTAAGGTTTTCAGCGTATACCTTCCTAAATAGGAAGTATTAAGAGATACCACCATTTCGTTCGTCATAATAGCTACAGAGCTGGTACTTGTAGCTAAGGGCAAACAGATCTGATGAAATCTTAAAGACGAGACTGGGGAGTCGACGAGTATACTTCATTGCCCGATTAAACGACTGCAACAGGATCTTAGTCCAGAACTATGTCAGACCTTGGATCTCGCCAAACAGCTCGAATAAAATTCAAATTTCGATTTGAAAACCGGGTTTTGGATCTCCAGACTCCGAGCCTTCACTTCATCTGGTTTTACTCAATTCTGAGATGTGTCATGTTTTTCTCAAAAGTTGAGTTGAGTTGAGACTTTAGGTCAAATCTGAGGTTTAAGGTTTTGAAGTCTGGCCAAAGTGGACCATGTCTTGAAATCATCGAATCTGGGGTGTTTCGAAATTGGTTGGGGTATTTGAAGCTGTTGTAGTGTTCTTATCTGAAAACAAACTTTACTGTTGTATTTGCCACACTCTGGGGTATCATTTGGTAGTCTCATTTTCTCACTAGGGTGACTACTCGGAGAGATGGACTCTAGCCCTGTTTCTAAAAATGGCCAAATCTAACGATTTCCCCGGGCTGGGGGTCAGGCGAAAACCACGATTCTGACACGATTCTGGACATTTCGAGAAATGTGGATTTGGGCGCCTGAAACGGGTATCGGTGGATGATGTTGAGTCACGTGATCAGTATCATTCAGTTTGATATTCTCCAGCGTCATTATTGCCCAAGATAGGAGCTGTTCAAGTATCAGTCGGGTCACGTGACTCGTTGTCAGGGTAGACCAAAGTCGTACTGGTTGGAACAATCGATCAGCCCCACCTCAATGTAAGTGGTACTAAAATGATCACACGAGTTCTCTAATTTTGATGGTACAGCTCCTGTTTACTCCTGACCAATATTCAGCAAATAGTCCTGCCGGTCCAAGGTACACGCCTAGGGGTGATGTTTCGAGCTCTCTTCGGAACAGGTCTGGGAGGTCTATTCCGGTTGAGTTTATGAGAAGGGTGGAGTTTGTGCTCTGTTGTATCCTGTGAAACTAGAGACTTCTACAAGTACCAGTCATATTGAACAAGCTCAGGTACTTGTAATATTCGTAAGGTATGGGTATGTGCGGTATGTTAAGATGTTCCAACCAGAACTATTGAGATGTCTCAGAAGTTTCATCTATAACAAGAACTTGTCGCGTGTACAGGTTGTCGTCTGTTCAGACTAGGCTGTTATAAGCTGGCTCTTCTATCCTTGCAAACTCCGATGGTATCGTTGCAGATGGAGTAAAGGCTACGTGAGATCCCACGATACATAGGGTATGTACCATACTACAGGGCACGTACTAGTGAATTTTGGTACTTGTACTACTGGAGGTGAGTATTTTGATACCGTTGAATTCAGCCGGAGCCGGTGAGTACAGTAGTACAGTTTTCATTGGAGGAGGTATGGAATGATCAACGAAATGTCGAAGTCATCCCACCATCAAAAAAATCCATCCCATGACGTAGACCTGAGACTATATTTACAATAGTGTGAATGACGTATATAGTCCGCCAGAAGTTGGAGGTATATGACACAGTTCGTAGTGTTTCTGATCACGCAGCGATGAAGAGGCGCTGTCTTCTCTGCATCCAGTGATCGGATCGGAACAGGAGTAGTACAGTTCGACTCGGGAGATTGTTCCGATTCTTTTGGTACCACACAGTACATGACTTTGGCATACCTTCGTCATTTGTTAGCCATATTACCACAATTCAAATGTGAGATTTTGAGTGAAACACAGTCAAAGCACTACCCCAAAGCGTGCGGCTCATTAATTCACACAAACTGTCAGGGTTAAACCTTAATTATCACTCACACCGTGATCCTCACGGTGTGGCATATCCCTTCCCTCGTGACCTGACCTGTCGTCACTCATCAGCCCCAATATATATTATATAAGGAGCCTGTCGTCTTAGATCGCTCCTCAGTTAGTTCTTCAATACACTCTCCTAACTCCTGATTACCTAAGCAGCCTCCGTGGCCCTTACAAAACAAGGGCCATGCGGCTCACTAATTCACACAAACAAGGGCCACCTTATTTCGAGACAACAAACTGGGCAGGACAGTGCACTGAATATTGGTCCTGAGGAGATGGTGTTTCTACCATTAGAATCAGCGCTACGGTGGGATCATTCTGATTCACATTTTGTTCAGTTTTGTTGATATCGCGCATTTGAGCACTAAGATGGCATGAACAGCACAAGTCAAAATTACAACAAACACAATAGCGAGGTTCTGAGAACACTTGAGTGAGGATTTAGGCACTCTTGTTCACCAATCACCAGATGACTGTTACGTGAAGCCGAGGGACATCCCTTATAAGTCATCTCACATGCAATGAACATGCTCAGTGTGTACACTCAACTGACGCTTCAAGCCAAAAATCTTGTCCAATGAATATCCAAAGCCTACCACCAAAGAGACCGAGGTCTTTCGACCACATCCATTATAGCTCCAGTAACTCTTCACAGACTCTATCTGTTCTAAATCTATGTTGAGAGGACGCCAGGACACCAGATGAGTCCCAAGAGGAAGTGATCATCAGAAGAACAGTCCGAAAGTGACCCAGATCGATTATGCAAACAGGAGAATTGATTCTGACACCATCCACTCGCCACTTGACTGTTCCTCGGCGAGTTCTACTTCATTCTCCAAATAACCAAGGCCGGGTAACACCTGAAATGAAACTTGAATCTCTCCGAACAACAGCATCATCCATCACAGAGACAAAAGAAACATATCTGCGAACTCGCCAGGCTACGAACTATCACACAAATCTCTTTTTGGCGCGAAACAATGACATTTTCCGAAAAGTCCAAAATTGGTCAATTTGCCCCACAGACGGGAAAATGTAACGAAACCAACCATTTTCAACTTGCTGACTAATCACATTTCTTGCCAATATTGGTCTAGGGGTAATATAAGTGGAACCACATGAAAATTAAGGGCTGGGCCACTACAATGACATAGACCGCTTATCTACCCGTCACCTCTAATGTGGTTCTATTCTCCAACGAAATCTCATTTTAGAAACTTTACCTCGAGTTTGGCCTTTTTAGATATTTCTCGAAACTGAACTTGATGGTGCAAAAACCTTAATCGACAATCCTGGCCCCAAAACCCCGAACCTTGAAGATAGAAATGAAAACTGAGAAATTTGAGAAAAAGCTTTTTTGTATCCATTCGATTCGCCCGAGTCCCAGCATTCCGAAAATACCATTCTTTAGCCGATTTGGATTTTATTTGGGGATCATACGACTAGTCGAAGTTGTCAATATTGATGACGTCATCATGCATATTTGGAGGATTTCCGGTTGTACCTTCCTAATATGGAAGTATTATGAGATGCCACCATACAGAGCTCACAGAGTGAAACCAACTAGGTGAAGATGTAGGGGGGATAACGGGGAGTAGTCAGTTATACTTTTGTTCTCGAATCGATGCCTACACAAGGATCTAGGACCCAGCCTCAGTCAGGCCCTCAATCTCGCTAAACTGCTCGAATAAAATCCAAATGCAGATTTGAAAGACGGATTCGGGACATTCAGGCCATAGGTTTTCACTTGAATGTGCTTTAGATGGATTCTGATGTATGTCATATTTTTCTCAAAAGTTGAGCTGAGTTGAGACTTTGGGTCAAATCTCAGATTTAAGGTTTTGAATCTGGTGAAAATGGCTGATGTTTTCAAATCATCGAATCTGGGGTTTTTCCAACCTGGCTAGAGGTTTTGGAGCTGTTTCGGTACTCGGATTTAAAAATAAACTGTACTGCTGTACTTGTCACACTCAGATGTATCCTCTGGCAGTGTCTGTTTCTCTGCGGGATGTCTACTTCGAGAGTTAGAACTGGGCTCCTATGCTCAAAACTGACCAAAATTGAGGATTTCTCCGGGTGGGGGATCAGGCAAAATTCACGATTCTGGACGTTTCGAAAAAATGTTGATTTTGGAGCTTAGAAAAGCTATTCCATGAAAGAAGAGAGTCTCAGGATTCCTGTGGTATTGTTCCCAGTCCTCCATTCACAGTATTACCACAAATACGGGCTGTTCCAGATCGACTTGGTGACAGGGACGCAAACTCAAACGTAGTAAAGACCTCGTATTATAGTGAGTCAATGATATGGTCCTGTCCTCTGTTCTTTAAAGACATTGCAACATGGAGTACATCAGTAGCAACTCTCGCCACAGTAGTGCCACAAACACAAGAGTAATACTAATGTGATCCCCTGACCTGTGGTTTTTGAATGCTACAGTACTACTCAGATTGACTGTTCACCTTATGGACCTGTTTTAGAAGACTCTTGCGTGTCCCAACAAACGACAGTTTATAGAATATGTACTTTGCATCTTTGTATCTTGCATACATTTGATAAAAAGTTACAAGAAAACATTGTACAAGTAGCTTGAACTCAACATTTGAACCTCATGAACACATGAAACAATGGAAGCGTCCCCGAAACATATATTAAAAAGTTCATTGGAATCAGAAAAAAATCAGCGTCACAAATATAACGTTTTTAATGCGATTTGACATCAATCACCCTACAATGGTGACGACATTGATTATGCAGGGCTCGATTTGAGTTTCACTAAACTCTAATTGCCTAATTAGGAAATTTTTAGGAAGTTCGTGTCTTGTATTTCATGTTTTATGTAGAGTTGTGAGTGAGACTTGGGCTATAACAGAGCTGTTCCACAAGGATAAACCAGTTCTGGCTTGTTTAAGAGCTATATGGCACATTTCGATTAGTCAGATGACTTAGTACTGGTAAAAATATCAATGCACTTCTGAACTCTATTTGTGTAACTTGACTGGTTCAGTGCTAGTCATTACTAATCATCTGGTACAGAGCTCGTAAGGACAAGCTGCTGAAATGATGATGTTGACAAGAGACTGGCGAGCATTTATGTATAGTTTACATCGTGATCTCACAACTATACAACAAAATAGAGCCCAAACTATACATAACCTTTGTTTCCCCAAAAGAGCTACAATAGAATCCAAACCGGGATTTGTAGGACTTTGCCCGTTCTGTACACTGAAGAGTGTATATCCACTCTCTGAAGATGGAGCTTTCGAATGGTACTCGTCCAGTACCTTCATCTTTGATACTGGTCGAGTTAGAGACGCCCCAAATGACCTTGACACTGAAACAATTCAGGAGCCGCACGTGTAAGGGCCCCCACTACAGATCTCAATAGAAGTATGCTAATGTAGTAGAACACGTATTATTGTACTCAGCAGGCCTAGAGCTCTCGAATGGTACCACATTAATTATTGTATTTCCCCTGCGAGATAATATGCAACCCCACTTGGTTTGCGTACGTATCAAAACTTGTACAGCCTCATAATTATAAGGTGGTATATCAAATGACCTTCCATGACCTTCCATGAGATTCCACGACCTTATTTGGCTTCAAGACCTTCTATACCCTTCCATGACCTTCCACCACCTTATTTGGTCCCATGACCTTATTAGGCCCCATGACCTTCCATGGCCTCATGACCTTCCATGGCCTTCCATGACATTCCATGGCCCCATTTGGCTACACGATATTCCACAACCTTCCATGACCTTCCATTACCTTATTGATAAATCCGTACACTGTATAGTCACATCCGGACCCGCCCATCTCTTCCAGTTTCCATGCGAATAGAACTAAAAGTAGATAGTTGAACAATGTAGGACCCTAGCAATCCAGTGGTATCACTTTGAAAGCCGAATTTCCTGTTCAAGACCTGAGGGTGCTTGTGATCCTAACCTGGGGGACTCTTGGATGTGAAATCACACTATCGTACGGGACCCTGGTTTCTGGCTAAGAAGAATTCAGCTGTCAGAATAGCTGTAAGTAGATAATGGTATGCTTCTGTTCAGCCGTGGGTATCTCGTGGTGGCAATCACAAGAAAGACATCTTGTTGTGAATTGTAGGAATGTGCTAGTTTTTGTGTGAGTTGTGTGCTGAGTCGTTTGTAAGCCGTTTCCCGGGGAAGGTGGCATCATATGATCACCTTTGAGTCCTGACGTGTCAAATATGACCCTTGTAGTGTTCCCATTTTGATGGCATTGTGTTGGATTGGTTGATGAAAGGTGTTACGAACACAAAGTGTGCTGCGTTCTCACTGCAGAAATTAAGCACGAATATTGGATAAGTATTTAGGTGAGAGAAGCTATAATATTAGTTATCGCATTGTTGAATACGGCGACTCACATCCATCAACACCGTTTCGACTACAAGTGGAAATTGACGATATCGTCTTCGCTCAAAATCAGGTAGATGTGCAATGATGCGCGTAAAAGTTTAGGGTGGTTTTCAAACCCAATGTCTGTCTTGCTGACTTGCTATCTCCGCAACTCATTACAACCATCAATATGACATGTCGCAGATGATACTCAGCAGATAGTCACTGAATACACATGGATTGGTCTCTGAAATGTGTGCTAACGCAGTCCAAACTATTTGATACTTCGTTATCTTGGCTTTGGATTTTTTTCATCGAGAACAACACAGTTGATCGTCTAGGTAGTCCATATTATGATGAAGTGTTGATCGGGCACATTTCCGGGACTGTGCTCTTCAACAAGTATGCCTGCCGTATATTTGAGGTCACATTATAAATACTGCCACAGCTGAAGTTTACAACCGTTTCTGAGGTTTTTGGCCGCTTGCTCTAAACTTGTTCTTTGAGGTTTCTAAACTTGTTAGAATATCGCCAATCAAATCGCTGTGACGTCCGGACAAGCTCTGATAGATGTCTATGGCCTCATTTAAGACAAACAGGACCATTTCGATGTCATTTAGATTTTATTCAGTCAGAATGGCTGTTTTTCATGATTCACAAATGGTGATTTTGCTACTGCAACGTGGATTAGGCTGATGTCTGTTGAAAAGAGTAACTGTTAAGAAGCCACTGAGTATGTGATGCTCTAGGATAGCGAGCCTGGCAGATTTGGATTTTATTCACCGTCTTCAGACTGTTTAACGATTTAGTGCTTTTTACTCGCTTGTCAAAGTTGCCAATAAAATCGACAACACTCGAATTCAAAAACGGTGGAGAGCTGCGCAGCTATACAATTCAGCTCATGTGCTGTTTTCTGTAATTTGGAATTTATTCGCCGAGTTTCGCACGTATGAAGGTTTCGTTCCTCTTTCATCAAAAAGCTGTGGTAATCTCATCAATAAAATCGCTAGAGCCGAAATGAGCTAATAATTAATATCTCATTGGCTATCGGATTCATTCCACACTAATTTACATGAGTTTGGGATTTTATTCGGCTCACAAGTCCTCGTAATCGTTGTTTGGGTTTCACGTTCACTAGATCATAGAGAACGTAACGAAAGGTACACACTGGGACCTGTATAAGTGTCATTGAATACATCCCCAGCTCTTTCTACTCATCGGTGTTGTTATACGTATCTTTCGTTGGATTTTAAGACTACAAATCACTAACTGGGTTTCGAGGAGTGAAATCAGCGAAACAGTGACATCACTATGAATAAAATCCAAACGCGATCAGGAGCAGGGCGAAATGATACTGTGTGATCTCCTTATTATGATCAGCTATGACTTGATGTCATTTGGATTTTATTGGGCTCGTGCCACCTCTTTGTAGCTTCTTGGCTTCGAAAAATTCAGGTGCAGACAAAACCTCCAAGAGAGCATGATTCAGCCAATCAGTTTGGTAGTGGGTAATATGATGGAACTCCCTTTTAGCCCAGTATACCTCTTTCGAAACCTGTAGCCCATTGATAGCATAGTTCCTGTTAATCATTATGTGGTGATCGGGCTAAGGGGACTGTCCTAGATTAACAGTGGAACCCAGGACGCTTTCCCTTTACCCCCCGAATCCTACCCTGCATTTCTCGCGCACACATGACTTTTTCAGCCTCTCAAACAGCTTCAACCCCCGTTGTCTGCCAGTTGCGGCCATATCCTGGTGAAAATACGGCTTCCCGTCCGATCAGCCATAGTCAAGCACCAGAGAGCCCACTTAGTATTGTAGTGGGAGACCATACGAGAATCCTGGGTGCTGCAATTCTTTGTCCATTTGCGAAGCTGATCGTCGTGTTTTTTGGTCCTGTTCCGTTCACCCTTGTTCTGGTCCTCAGTGTCTGCTACAACATGTCCAGTGTTAGAGTCCATGTGTTGGGATCACAAGGCAAGTCGTCACAAGTCACTGGTGTATCACTCGGTAGCATCACTGTGAGGGTATTTCTGACTGATATCGTTGCGACACGTGTTTTGTCGTGGTATCATAGGACGTCGGTATCTGTGTTTCTGAGTGGAAAATGGAACCGGACACAGAACAGCTTGAACTTGTAGGTCGAGTATCATCAGAGGTGGTCTTGCGTTGTTGTCTTCGAGGCCTGCTGCTTCAAAGATGGCCCTTGTAGTGCCCTTGTAGTGCCCTTGAGTGGATGGCATCACAGTGGATTGGTTGATGGAAATGAGCCGCACGCGCAAAAGTACACTCCAAATCGCAATAGAAGTAGCTATGCTAATGAAGTAAAACACACATCACTGTACTGAGGAGACTTGGAGCTCACGAATGGCACTACTCTCATTTTTGCATCTCCCCTGCTAGATAATATGCAGCCCCATTTGATGTCGTGTGTACATGTCAAGACTTGTACAGCCTCAAAAGTCCAAGGTGGTATATCAGATGACGTTCCATGACGTTCCATGACGTTCCATGACCTTCGACGACCTTATTTGGCCCCATGACCTTTCCTGTCCTTATTTGGCCTCATGACCTTCCATGACCTTCCATGGCCTTCCATGACCTTATTTGGTCCTACGCGATATTTCAGGGCCTTCCGAGACCTTCCATGACCTTCCATGACCTTCTATTACCTTCTTAATGTAACAGTGTACACAGCGTAGTCTAACCCTGACGCGCCCATCTCTTCAAGTATTCATCCGAATAATACCAAAAGTAGATGGTTGGACAATATGCGACTCTAGCAGTCCAGTGGTACTACTTATAGAGCAGTAGCTCAACTTCCCATATCAGCAAAGACCTGAGGGTGCTTGTAGTCCTAACCCAGGGAACCCTTGGAAGTGATATCAAACCACGGAATCCTTGTATCTGGCTACAGTAACGAGGGTTCGGCTGTCAGAATAACTCCAGATAGAGTGTGGTATCCTTCTGTACTGCCTTGGATATCCCGTGGTAATCGCAAGAGAGGCGTTCTGTTGTAAAAGAATGTGACGAGCGTTTGTGTCTGCTGGGCGCTGCGCCGTGTTCGTACAACGACTCGTAAGCCGGTTCCCGGTAAACGTGGTATCACGTGATCACCTTTGAAGCCGATCGAATCAAATATGGCCCTCGTAGTGCCCTTGTGTCGATGGCATCATTATGGATTGGTTGATGGAAGGTCGTGTGAGATGTGGTGTTTAGCTTCCCGTGCGTAATTTATGCACAGCAAGAAGCTAACTATTTAGTTAGGCTCATTCTTAATAATTACTTGGAGAAGGCTAACTAATTTTGAGCTCACCACCTAGCAGGGGTTTTCGGTCTAACTCGATTAATAATGATGATGGTAATATGTATGAAAAATAATACAATGAATCAACATAAGGGGAACATAATGACGCTTGTCTCATTGAAAAAGCTGCTCTGGTCGCTTAGAAAATTGAAAATAACAGCATTTTTTCCAAAACTTACTATAAGCACCTGCACAGCAACGAATAGTATTGTTATGAAGGTGTGGAAACCTTCAATATGTGTAGAAGGTGATGTTATATTTATCACAAAAGCAATCAGTCAGTTTGAACAGCTTTTCAGTATCAATATCTCTCATGCCCCCAAACACTAGATTAACCCATCTCAGCCAGCTGGCAGCAATCAAACCACGTGACCAATAATATCATCACTTACTCCAGACAAAAACATATACGGGGTTGAAAACTTCACGCAAATATGACTGCTGTAGATGAATTGACAGCCGTTTTCGTTTGCCGTTTCGAAATTAGGGAAAACACGTGTCAGAAAAAAAAAACTCCTTCATTTTGGGATCAATCTGAACCAAAGACATGTCAATATGTTGCTTTCGTTTCTTTCTAAGAGGCAACTCGGGCTTGTTACCACTGGACACTTTCTTCAGCGTCAAATCTACGATATCAGTCATTTTGGTGTCCCCCAACAATGGTATCGACAAAACTACCATGTACGGATAATAATGGAGCGATTGCAAAGAAAATTGTACTGGAGATACTTTGAGTCGGGTAGACTATGGAATTAACTAGTTTGTGCCTCTTGTTGATGTCTTAGGTATTCGTCTCTTGAAATGGCCATATCATCAGGTGAAGTCTTCTGTCGAATGCACGTTCGCAGTGCGGGATGCTATTAAGTCAACAAAGAAACCATAGCTCGCTCAAAGTGGTATAAATCGTTGGGTAACGTGTTTTCCAATATAAACGCTTCTGTATATCATTACGATCAATACTCTACTGGTAGTCCCCTTGCAATGTTGGCCAAGTTCAGAAATCGTCGCAGGAATGAGATATTCCCAGGATATTCCCAGAACAACCAATCAGCTAAGAAACTCGCAGGAGAAGCATGAGACTTCAAGCCTGCTTGTCTTGATCAAATGCTTTTGGCATTCTCTTTGAATGACTGATTCGGTAATGACGTCATTAACCTGCAACAGTCCCAATTGAGTTTTCCCTAGAAATAAGGTTAACGTTATTGAAGTCACGTGAAATCCGTTCTGCTTACGCCAAATCAAGGGTTCCCTTCTGGCTCCTTCAATAACTGTTAAGGAGGTTTTGTGGAAGACCATACGAGAATCCTGGGTGCTGCAATTCTGTTGCCACTTTGAAGCAGGTGGTCATTATTTTTTGTTCCTGCTGATACCCATGTCCTCAGTGTCTGCTACAGCAAGTCCATTAGTAGAGTCCATGTGTTGGGTATCACAAGGTAAGTCGTTACAAGTCACTCGTGATTCATTCCGTAGCATCGCTATGAAGTTGTCCCTAACTGATATCGTTGTAACACGCGTCTTATCCTGGTATCATCAGACGTGGGTATTTGTGTTCCTGCGTGGTAGACGGAGCCGGCCACAGAACAGCTTGTAGATCGTATTTCATCAGAGGTGGTGTTGCATCATTGTCTTCAACGCTTGTTGAATCAAATATGGCCCTTGTAGTGCTCTTGTGTGGATGGCATCATGATGGATTGGTTGATGGAAGGTCATGTCCGTATCCCTGTGATGTGGTGTTTAGGTTCCCGTGCTTATTTTATGCACAGCAGGAAGTCAACTATTTAGTGGAGCTCCTGCTATTAATTACTTAGCTTGATGCTAACTAATTTTGAACCCACCACCCAGCAGGAAATTTCGGTCCAACTCGATCAATATCAACGATGGTAGTCTGCGTAAAAAGATTATTATACATCAGCACAAGGGGAACATAATGACACCAGTTTCATTGATAAAACTGTTCTGGTCGCTTCGATATCTGATAATAACAGTGTTTTTCTCAAAACTTACTATAAACAGCTGTAAAGTAGCCAATGGTAATGGCATAATGATGTAAAAACATCCGCCATGTGCAAGACCTAGCGTTCTATCTATCAGAAATACCTTCAGTCAATTTTGACACATTTTCAGTATTCATATCTTCCGTGCCCCTAGAAACTGGCTTAATGCTTCTCAGCCAACTGGTTGCAATTGTATCACGTGACCAGTAATATCATCTCATATACTAAGACACAAGAAATACGGGTCTGAAAAGTTCTCGCAGATTGGACTTCTGTAGAAGATTTGACAACTGTTTTTGTTTACACCTTCCAAACTCTGAGAAAACACGTGTCTGAAAAAAAAAACTCCTTCATTTTGGGATCAATCTGAACCAAAGACATGCCAATATGTTGCTTTCGTTCCATTCTAAGAGGCAACTCGGGCTTGTTACTACAGGACACTTTCTTCAGCGTCAAATCTACGATATCAGTCATTTTGGTGCTCCCCAACAATGGTATCGACAAAACTACCATGCACGGGTAATAATGGAGCGATTGCAAAGAAAATGGTACTGGAGATACTTTGAGTGGTAGAGATTATGGATTCAGCTAGATTGTGCGTTTATTTTGATACATTAAGCATTCAGCTCCAGAAAATTCCCCGTCATCAGGTCGACTCGTATTTCAAATGCATGCTTGCAGGGTGGAACGATATCGGGTCAACGAAGTTAAATACAGCTTTCTTAGAGTGGTATTGATTGTTGAGCAACAAGCTTCAAATGAACAGTACTTCTGTTTATCGTCAATGTCAGTGCTCTACTCCCCGTTGAGTGGTGGTAAGGTCAGAAATCGTCGCAGGAATGATTATCTTCAGAGCTAACTATCAGATGAGGTTCTCGCAACGGGGTATGTTCACCTCAAGCATGTTTGTCTTATTTAGGTGCTTGTGGCAGGTTCTGTGAATGCCATCATGATGGACTGGTTGGTAAAGGTGCGTCGATGTGTCAGTGACGTCACTAACCTTCAACAGTCCCAATGAGGTAATTCTCCCAAAATAAGGTTAAGGTTATTGAGGTCACGTGAAATCCGTTCCGTTTACGCCAAACCAGGGGTTTCCGTTCTAGCTCCTTCAAAAATAGTGAAGGAGGTTTCGGTGAACCTGCAATAGATGAAGAGCTACTGGGGCAACAAATTGGGCCCAGTTTCAGCAAGAAAAATGCTTTGCTCGAACCACAAACTTGAAAAAACAGAGATTTTTCAATGGCTGTCGTTTTTGGGCTGCAAAACCCGCATTTTTCATGATAGTGAGGCATGAGTGGTACCATCACGTATAGAGACTTACAATCTATCCAATGAAAAGCAGCTCAGCTGTGTTTGACGGTGTCCAAGGATCGTAATCGATAACAGCACATATCACTGGTTATTCACACTTCAGCCTGCAGGTAAGATCGGAATCACGTGACTAATGATGTCTTTAGACTCATCTAGGTCGTAATTCTATGTAGTTCAAATTTCCTGCAAATCCGACCTCTTTTCGCAAAATAAAACCAGTTTTCGTGGCTACCTCTTGGGTTCTCGAAAAATGCCCGTCGGAAATTTGAAAAGTCCTTCAGTTATCACGATACTAGATCAAGTAGTGTTTCATTATGTTATTTTTTCTCCCCCTCGCTTGTGTACCAAACTCGGTTTCCCCTGAAGTTTTGCTTGAGTGTCAAATCTACAATGATAGGTGATTTCGGCACCCTCACCGACAATTCAGGCAATTCAGTTGCACAACACCAATAACTGAACCATCACAAAGAAATGAAAGCACAAGACACCTTGAGTGACGACCATTTAATTAACAGCTATTTGTACTTCTAGAAGACCTGCTGGAGAGTTTAGGGGACATCCAAACCTCAAAATGAAGGTAACTCGTAAGCCGACGTGTAAACATGGTACATGGTTTTATGGTGTTCAATCAACGACTAATGAGACTTCAGAGCTCCCTGAAGTTGTTACCTCCAAATCAGCTGTGATTAGAACAGCTCTGAGATGTTCGACCACCTTATCATCTATGCGCCCCTCACGTCAAGCCTTGACTTGGGTGGAGACCTCCAATAAAATCCCCATGGCTTGAAAAAAGAATCATACAGATTACCAGGACTAACGAACAGACAACTACAGCCGACTAGGCTAGTTTCGGATTTTTTTCATCCAGTGCGGGTGATTTTCGTGACCTACAAATGGTTTTTAGGGAGTAGAGAGACGAATATTATAGCGGTCTACTAAAATGAGTAATCAGTGGAGACCTATTGATCTAACCAGTCTATTGAGTAGCTTACTTACGATGATCAGAATTTATTGGCTGTGTTCTGAGGTCCTGGTGATTTTCACCATTTCAGGATTTCTGGAAAAGACGCCAAAAAAATCGCATAGACTCTCAGTGTGCTGGCTGCACATTGAAGTCACTATTCGAGCAAACTGTGATACTTTCTACTGTAGTTTCGATTTTATTCAGCTCTTTCCGCGCCAGAGAGGATTCTTCAACAAAATCATCCGGAATCTGTGGTAATTGATCAATTAAATCTTGGCTTTCTGGCAGAGCGTACTGTTGGGAAGTCACTGGCTGTCAGATTGTTCTCACAGCAGTTCCCACAGGCTAGTGATTTATTCCGACTCACCAGCACGGAACTAGTCAGTTTACACGCTGAGTTTTGGCGGCTATATTGAGGCTGATTCACGTGGAGTAACGTCATGAAACAGCATCGACTGAGAACTAGAGGGTTGCTGTAACACAAATGCTGTTCAACGTGTCGTTGATCCGCCAAAACCCGCACCGTTGGTCTCTGTTATCTGGCTTGAAGGGCAGGTTGCCAAATAATGGGTATCAGCAAGAACTTGGATGTCCGAGATCAAAAAAAAGACTCGACATGGTGAGGGTATGGTGTACCGCTATGTTATCGTGGGTATCTCGTGATCATATTCGTGAGACAGGCGTCTTGTTGTGGTATCCAGGAATGTGGATGTTTGTGTTTGAGTGTAGTGGTTGGTGTACCCCAGCAGAGAACAACTCGTAGATCGAATTGGACGGTAGGCGGTGTCGCTTGATGATCATTGAAGCCTATCGAATCGAATATGGCCCTGGTAGTGTCCTTGTATTGATGGCATTGTGTTGGATTGGTTGATGGAAGACGCTACACAGAGTGGTGCTGTGTTCAAACAGAGTGGGGCTGTGTTCCCAGTGCATTAATTATGCACGATATGTGACCAAGTATCTGAGTAACAATACTGGAGCTTTTAGTTATAGTTTTGTTGTGCAAAAACGATCATATCCATCGACACCTTTTCGGCAGCACGAAGACTAGAAGGAACGATAACAATCTCGCCGCTGGACCGATAGATGTGCAATGGTATACGCAATAGACAGTTTGAACTCTCAATTTCCATTAATGACCAGTTAATCTCCATATTATGTTATATCCATCAAAGCTGGCATGTCGCAGATGATACAGAGTGAATACTGACTTAATAGACGAAGATGTGTCTCTGAAATGTGCGCCGACACTGTACGATCAGAATGGTACCTTGGTATCTCGGTTTTGGATTTTTTTCAGTGCTCATGAACGACTTTATTATTGGGCTAGTCCTACACCAAGAACGACTGCTTGGGCACATTACGGGGACTCGACTGTTCACCAAACAAGCCCGACATGTTCAAAGGTCTCCCACAGTTGCCAAAACCACCACAGATGTAGTTCACAGCTGTTCTTGAACTTACCCGATGTTTGATCTTTACCTCACTCAAGTGAAGTTCTGAAACTGCTAGAAGAGCGCCAATCAAATCGCTACGACAGGAGAAGCAAATCAGGTAGAAGCTTGTAGTCAGCCACAAGACAACCAGAGCCATTGAGCCGTGGTTTGGATTTTTTTCAGTCAGCATGGGAGTTTTTCATTTTCTATAAATGGAGATTCTGCAGCAGCAACATTGATTGAGAGGGGATTCGCTGTCCAGTGTAGCTGTTAGAAAGCTGTTAAGCATGTGAATCTGATGGATAGCTCTCTTGATCGAAATGGATTTTATTGGCCTGTTTCAACGTCTTTACCGATCCGGCCCATTGTGCACAGTTGTCGAACTTCACTAATAAAATCGAACACAGTCCAGATCCGACACTGTCGATGATATCACAGCTACCCAACTCGAGCCAACTGCTTTCTACTGTTATTTGGAATTGATTCGCCGAGTTTCGCACATATGAAGATTTAGTACCGTCGTCATCAGTAAACTTTGGTAACTTGGTCAATAAAATCTCAAAAGCCGAAACAGACTCACTGTTACATGTGCATGGGCTGCAGAATCCGTTCCATACCGGTTTCAATAAGCTTGAGAGCTCATTCGCTTCACAGGCACTCTTCTTTCATTGCCTGATGCTCAAGTCGTGCTGTGGTGATCAGACGAAATGATCAACGATTAGCCATCACAGAAAGGCATTAGAACAGTTCTGAAATCAACTGCACACTCAGAACCCTAATCAGAATCAACATTTCGCGCACACGTGACCTGTTCAGCCTCTCAAACCACTTCAACCACCGTTTTTGACTGTTGCGGCCATGTCCTGAACTGCTCACAACTTAGTGGCGTTACGGCCTTGAATGGCCCCGGTAATCGTTGTCGCAGCTGTAGAAGCAAGAAGATCATGGAAGGTGGTATCTTGAGGTATACCTCTCGGTAGTATCCAACATTGTCTGGGGTATCGCAGAACCTCCCCACCCATCGTCAGTCTCTGCTACAGTGGGCCAGCTGTAGACATCACAAGGTAAAAAAGTCATGAGTCACTGGTGTATCACTCGTAGCATCACTGTGAGGGTCTCTCTAACTGATATCGTTGTGACACGTGTCTTGTCGTGGTATCGTAAGGTGTAGTAGGCATCTGTGTTTTTGTGTGGGGAATGGAACCGGACACAGAACAGCTTGTACTTGTAGGTCGAGTATCATCAGAGATGGTGTTGCGTTGTTGTCTTCGAGGCCTGTTGAATCAATTATCATTTGTAGTGCTTTTGTGTTGATGGCATCACAATGGATTGGTCGATGGAAATGAGCCGCACGCGCAAAAGACACTCCAAATCGCAATAGGAGTATGGGTAATGTAGTAAACAGGCATTACTGTTCTCAGAAGAACTAGAGCTCTCGAATGGTACCACTCTCATTTTCGTATCTCCCCTGCTAGATAATTTGCAGCCCCATTTGATTTGTCGTATGTACGTATCAAGACTTGTACAGCCTCAAAAGTCCAAGGTGGTGTATCATATGACCTTCCATGACCTTCCATGACATTCCACCACCTTATTTGGCCTCAAGACCTTCCATGGCCTTCCATGACCTTCCACCACCTTATTGGCCTCATGACCTTCCACCACCTTATTTGGCCTCATGACCTTCCATGGCCTTATTTGGCCTCATGACCTTCCATGGCCTTCCATGGCCTTCCATGGCCTTATTTGGCCTAACACGATATTTCACAACCTTCCGAGACCTTCCATGACCTTCCATTACCTTCTTAAGGTAACAGTTTACACTGTGTAGTCCAATCCTGACCCACCCATTTCTTCAAATATCCATCAAAATGATACCAAAAGTCGATCGATGGACAATAGGGGACTCTAGCAGTCCAGTGGTATTACTTTGGAAGACGCATCTCAACTGTTCATGTCTGCCACGTGTCTGTCAAAACCTGAGGATGCTTGTAGTCTTAAGCCGGGGAACCCTTGGATGTGAAATCATAGGAGCGCTCTGCCTCACGAGATTTCTGCTGTCAGAACAACTCTAGGTATATAGTGATATGCCTCTGTACTGCCTTGAGTATCTCGTGGTGGAAATCGCATGACAGACGTCCTGTTGTGAATTGCAGGAATGTGACGGTGCCTGTGTGCTGGGTGTTGCGCCCTTGATGAAACGACTCGTAGATCGAATTGGACGATAGATGGTATCACGTGATCACCTTTGAAACCTATCGAATAAAATATGGCCCTGGTGGTGTCTTTGTGATGATGGCATCGAAGTGGATTGGTCGATGGAAGGCGCTACACAGAGAGGTGCTGAGTTCAACGGCCCTTTAATAAGACGCATTGTCCCAAATCGAACCCACGGCCTCCCTGATCCTCCCCACGTGAACCCAAACTAAACCCTGTTTGTACAAGTGCAATATGCAGGTTGATATACGCCTTGCTCTCATCCGTTTAACACCACCACCACCTTTCTTTTCTCCCTCAATTAATGCTCAAAAGCGGTCTTTCGAAAATGGTCAACAACATCAAGGTCGGTTTTGTGCCCGAGCACTTTTCTACTCCTCTTTTCTTCGCCCAGACCCACGGCTACTACGCCCAGAATGGCATCTCTGTCGATCTCAAGCCCTTCCCTTCAGGATCGGGTCACATGATCCAGTCGCTCGAGTCTGGTGAAATCGACTACGCAATTGGACTGACGGAGGCTTTTGTGGCTGGAATCGGCCGAGGCCTGACCCATTACAAGGTCGTGGGCACCTACGTGGACACTCCTCTGTGTTGGGCCATTTCCAGTGGATCTGACAGAGCTGATGTCACCTCTGAAGATCAGTTAGAGGGCAAGACTCTGGGTATCAGCCGAATCGGCTCCGGATCCTATGTCATGCCCTTTGTGCTGGCTCATAACAAGGGCTGGAACAAGGAGTTCCAATGGGAGATTCTCGACAACTTCAAGAACCTGCGAGACTCGGTCAACCATACCGGTGAGGTCAACAAGAGTGACGCCTTCATGTGGGAAACCTTTACTCAGAAGAAGTACTACGATTCCGGCGAAATCAAGAAAATTGGTCAGATTTACACTCCTTGGCCCTCTTGGGTGATTGTGGAGAAGACTGGTCTGCCCAAGAGTGAAGAGACTACTCCTGCTCTGCTCAAATCCATCAACCAGGGTGTTGACTACTTCAACAAGCACCAGGATGAGGCCGTTGAACACATTTACACCACTTTGGACTACTCCAAGGAAGATGCCACTGCTTGGTTGGATACTGTCAAGTTTGCCGATGATGTTGCCAAGATTGATATGAAGAAGGTGATTACTAACACGGTCGATATGCTCAAGGAGGCCAAGATGCTCGACAAGGAGGCCGACGATAAGGTCTATGTTAAGGAGTACAGCATTTAAAGCAGGTATATAAATGTATCACGCAATGACTACACTACTGTTCAGTACACTACAGTAACTAACACCATCCATTATCATACTTATGATTCCCTCACAACTCACATCCTTCGCAAATATCTTGTTGTAGCAGTTCTTGTACTTGTAGCACTGTTCCGATTCGAATCAATCTCTCTCAGAGCTTTCATCAGAGCCCAAGGAGATATAGCAGTGATTGTTCTGGGGTGCTTCTGAGAGCCTGTCTTTGAGCCCTTTTGGTGGGCACGAATCTCGGAGTTGACGTTCGTAGGACAAGACGTGGGCTTGCTAGATAGCCCCATGTTCTCCTTGTTGCCGTCAGAGGAAGACACAGAAGATTCGTTCTTGCCAGCCTTCTGCGTCGAATGCAGCTTCGACTCCAGCTTCTGCTTCAGCTCCAGATTCTGCTTCAGTCTTCGCTCCGACTTCTGCTCCAGCCGAACTCTTTCAGCGTTCCATTTGGCCTTCTCCTCCAGATGAGCTTTCTCAAGTCGTAGATTCTCCTCGGTGAGCTTGGTTATTTCCATTCGACTGTTCTTCCCCAACCTGTCTTTCTCTTCCTTCCATTGCGCTCTTTCAGCCTCCATCTTTCTTCTCTCTCCAATAAGAGTCACCTTCATGCTGATCATTGTCTCATCGATCAACTGGACATTGTCGTAGGCGTCTTCTTTGTGATCCTTCATCAGCGCCTTGTTCTCCAGTCTCAACAGCTTTTCCACGTGACCCTGGTAATCCATGAGCCTCTGCCCGAAGTTCAACTCGGTCGTTAGAACAGCAATACGGAGCTCATGCCGTCTCAGTTTCGCCTTGAGATCACTGACTTGTTTCTGAAGTTTTGAACAACGTGATTTGTTGTTCTTATTTAAGAGATCTTCCTTCATAGTCTCAAGCTGAATACACTTGTGGAACAGCTTTAGCTGGGATTTTGTCCAGTCTTGGTTGTTGGGCTTCTTGGTCTTCCGTTCACGCCAACGTCTGTATCGTGACTTGTGGTCTGTGTCCTTCGTGGTACTGTTGCTGAGCGCTTCTCTAGCTGTTAGTGGAACTTGTTGTTTATCAATAGAAGACTTGACTTTTCTGTCTTTGACTCCCCTGTCGTTAGTCAAGATCTCTGGTGATCTCTGGAGATCTCTTGTGATCTCTGTCGTCTCTGAATCAACCGTACTCACATATTTGTCACCCTTCAATGTCGTCAGAGGCTGAACAGAGGCTGTGTAGAAGAAGAAGGTACATTATATATAAGAGTAGTCTGGAAGTAGGAGACTCTACCCCAAGACACATTCCAGACCAGTCACCCAGGCAACCAAACAAACTTGTCTGTAGGGAGAAACATGTCTTGACCGGTAGACAGAATACAATCACGCAATAACTCACCCTGTCTTCACCACAGTGTGTTTCTATTGTTGATCCGGAAAAGGAAGTGCAATCTATTCTGTCACCACAGCACTTCTGCAGCCCGAATATGTTCAATATTGGTACCAAAATGGACCTTGTCAACTGATGATTCCATCAGTCCTACTCTCATTCTCATCCGAGTACTTTCCATCAAGTTCTGGCCATTCCATGATTTTCCTTGCCCCACCAACCCCCTATCAACCACCAATTACCCAATACAAAAACCTCCTGTATTTTGGGGCTGACACTGAGAGTCTCCTTCTCCTCTACTCCACCACAAATACGATTAAGGTTATCGTGTGGCCGATTGTGCATATCTCGAAACCTTATCCTGGTGATCTTGGGATGGAGTTAATGGTACGATGCAATCGGTTTATAATGACAGGTGGAGGTGACCTCTAGTATTGTGACTGTTGTCTACAGTTATTTTGCCTCGTGTATCACTCATGTGTCACAGAAAGTCCCGTTCTGAACGAGGTCAAGCCTGTTTCTCTCACTATACACCCACCTGCACACCGCGTGAGGCAAGATCAAGATAATCCACATCAATACGAGTACAATAAGAATGGAGAAAATGAAAGCGAGAGTGACCAAAAGCGGTAAAATTGACACTGAACCTCCTTTGGTTGATAGCCGCTCTCCTTTTTCAGGTCACGTGACTTCTCGATCCTCACGGCAAACCTCTGCCACAGGACCAGATATATATAGATGGAGAGAGGGAGGCATGGAGGACATCTCAGACGTCTATGACAACAGATTCCACGTGATTTCACTGCATTTCACGTGACCCAGACTGATCCACGTGATCCCATCACCTACCACGTGACACTCTCGCTATGAAACTACCACGAAAAGGAATCTTCAACACCAGATCTAGAGTTGAAGATCTCTTTGAACCTCAGGACACTCCTGAACTACTCACTCCTGAGAGCTTAGAAGGTCACGTGACCGATCACATGACTGATCACATGACTAACCACGTGACCTCTAACGACTACGACATTTCCAATTTCAGCTCTCTCTTTGATTCGGAGCCCACAACCGACAAAACTCCAGTCTCTCCGGTTTCTGACGACTTTTCAAACTGGCTGGACTTTTCATCATGCGATGATACTTCTTCACCTTCATCTTCATCATCTCCTAAATCTTTGTTTAAAGTGACGAAACCAAAGAGCTCCAATAAACCACAACAAATCAGGCTGGAGAAGAACCTGAATCACGTGATTACAGCAAAACCCCAAGCTAGTCCAGTTGCAGCATTCTTCTCCGACATCAAAGCAGGATGGGACAATAAGAAGTTGGCTGCCAGCCTTGTTCTGGGCAAGATCTTCAACTCAAACGGGGATACTATAGAAGTGACTAACAGCTACCACGAAATCCCCGCGGCTTTGAGAGTGAACGTAAACAACGCCAACAACGTCAACGTGACCAAGAGTACTTTCCAGGAACCTCTCAATACCAGCTATATGCCCTACTCTCCTTCTCAATGGGGTTTTGTCAGTTCCGAGTTTCAGAAGCTGTGGAATGATTTGGAGGAGTGTGTCAAGTGACCACAGACCACAGAGGTGGTCGATTCATCAGTGTAATTCATGTATTCATCACATTCCATCACTATTTTACAATACATCATCATCATCGCAACATTCATATGTACAAGGGTGCCAGCTCCATTCAAACTGCCTAGAAAGTGCACACTGGCAAATAAAAGTCCTCAACGACCCAGTACCGTCGCTTGATTCCGTCCCAGACATGACCGTCGTCGCCAGTAACATCCTTGTTCACCTTAATCACCTCATACTCAACATTGAGTCCATACTCTTGCAGATCAACCTCAACCACGTTCTTGTAAACATCATAACAAACCTGTCGATCAGCTCCAAGACCGTTGAAGAAGGAAAAGACACCAGTGGGAGCCAACAGACCAACAACGTGGTCAAAGAAGTCCACCAAGTCGCTGTAGTTCTCCGAAAATGTGTCGTAGTACATTCCATCAAAGTACACTCCCTGACTAAGCAGTTCAGGAAGAGTATCCTGCCATCTTCCAACCAAAACAGTCACTCCTGGCTTCTCCATCCATCCATCCTTCTCCATTTTCTCCAGAACATCGGGGTGAGCTTCACAAATGTAATGCTTGGAGGGCTTTTTGGATTGCAGATAAGTGTCGATGATTCCAAGTCCAAAACCGACATTCAGAACAACAGGTCCTTCCGACGATTCCTTATCAGCTCGAGAAACAAGCAGGTTCGCGCTCTTTTGCATAATCTCGTCCTCCCAGTCCATCATAACTCCGTCATTCTGAGTAGTGATCAGAGTCTTGTTATCGTCGGTGTATGTAAGCTTATCCTTGAGATAGTCCATCTGAGAACCAGCAAGATCGACTTCCTTCTTTGCTGATGACTCGTTCTCCTTCTTCTCCTCGCCATCCTCCTTGACTGCAGTCTTATCAGCATCACCTCCAACCAACTCGGGAACCTCTTCACTAACATCTCCATCAACAACAACCTCCAGACCAGCCTCCTTGGCCTGCTTGATAGCCTCAGCAATAGCCTGTTGGATATCGCCAGTCTCCTCCTCCTCTTCCTCCTCATCCACGTCCATCTCTTCATCTTCGTCGTCGGTCAAGAACTCGACGTTTTCCGACTTGTTGATTCTTCGCAGAAAGACCTCGGATCGGGTTCCAGCAGACACAATCTCGTTGTAAACACTGGCCAGAACCGAGTCACGTGCCCCGGTCTTGCTTCGGTCCCATGCAATACAACCTGGAGTCTGTCCTTGTTCGTCCAACAACATCCATCCTGCTCCCCATTGGAACAGTTCTCGCATCATCTCCAGAGCAACATCCAGCTCCTCTGGCGACGCATCACTGGGGAATGACGAACAAATCACGTGCAGGGGCGTGGTTCCATCAATAGTGATATCTCCTTGAATGATCTCCTTCTTCTTGGTGGCCTCCTCCTCGTCGGTAAACAAACCAAGATCAGAAGTGGTAATGGTGGCGGGAATGTCCTTGCGCAGCGTCTGACGAACCGTCTCCAGATGAGACTCCCTTGTAATGGGCCGCTCGGTGAAAGAGCACGCTTCAAAGAGGCTCTTTCCCAGCTTGGATTCTTCTTCTGTGAATGACGACATATCGGGTGTAATGTAAAGTAGTGGTTCTTCTCGGTGGCAAACTGGATCTGTGGTCGATTATCTATCAGCTTTCTCTCTCTCTGAGCTGTTTTCTTTTTGTGTCTCAATGGTTGTGTCGGTATACCGTCGTTTTGTGTCTCTCTGTGTGTCTGTGTTTCTGTGTGCCTGTGTCTATGCCGTCGAACGTGTAGCGTCGTATCAAATTAGACTAATGCAAGCTTGTGTGAAGACAATTGGTAAGGGCGCGAAAAATAGCAGTGATGGTGACAACAACAGAACCGAAGTGTACAGCTGGTCTCAAATCAACGTCCTCTCTATCAACTCCGACAACGTCTCGTCTTTAAGCTGGAAAAAAATCTACAGCAATTTTCCGACGCATGCATGAGCTTAATCATCTTTTGCGTGGAAAAAGACTACATGTCGTGAATATACGGGGTGTTGTGGGGGTACGGGCGCTCGTCTGAGCATTTCGGCGGTTTCGACCGTATTTATAACCTCTGTTTATCCGATCCAGGCTTTCTCCGGTGTAATTCGAGCAGCTATACGCCAAATCAGATGACGTACATTTTTCCCTTCCGGAGATAAGCGGCTGAGCATATTCAGGGGGATAGATTCCAGAGATGGTGGATTTGTCATAGATCGGGTGGCGAAGAAATTTTTAAGAATATATCATAAACTGCAATAAATCCTCCATAGTACATCCGTACCACTCTTTTATACTCCACTATTTTATTCATCTTTCCAGACACGAATCTGTATCTAGTGCTCAACCCGTTGTTATCCGCGGTTATTTTCAAGATTCACGTCCAACTCGAGAAATATACACCCCAGAAAAATGCCTGAAGCTCCATTGGAATGCCCCGCCTCAAACAAAGCCATTGGACCCCCTGATCCGCTCTTTACGGCCTTATATCGCCCAAACGGAATACTTTTGTCCTCGGAGTTTTAACTCCGAGGCGTACATAACAGCACGGATGTCTTCCAGTTCAGCAGCAACCGATCCACCAAGGCCTTGTGACCCTGTAAACATCTAGATCCGTCTTCGATATACCTGCCGGAGACCTGTACGTCCATCTCCGATGGTTGTAGTGCACGTTTCGAACATTCACAACCTCATACAACCTGTCCTGTCAAAGTTCCGTATCAGAACCTGTTACGAGGACCGTTCCATAAGAGATCTCTTATTACCTTCCTCTTGGGGATGACGTGATTGTCTCTAAATTGTGTACGGCTTTTGCTTTTTGCTTTCACCGCCCTTTTGATTGCTGGTTTGAAGTGCTTTTGCCAGATCCACATGTTGCCATCAAAGTGTGAGGAACTTGCACCCAAACTCAGTCGGAGCGGTATCGGACAAATCACGTGATTTGGACATTGCTCTGGATCTTAATCAAATGGTGGGTTACCAGGCTTGTGGGGGGGCTGTGCAAGTACATTGATGTGATGGAAGGATCTGTCTATTTCTGTATGCGCCATTTTCCACCACTGCTTTATATCAGGTTATGACTAGACCCAACTAAAGTTGTTGGTAGATTTGTTGGGATATCAACTCTAACTCTACCAGCCTCTCTGAACCTTTTCCAAGACCGTACGGTGGGGTTGACTGTAAGACAGGGGATGGACAAATCACGACTGAGAATATATTAACTGCGGATTTCAAAGTGGCAAACGATTAGTCAGCACAAGAGATACACGCCTCATTTACAGGTGTTTGACAACATGCGCGATTTTCGTTCGCTTACATAATCAACCGTCGAATGCCCCCAAAATACTTACCACAATCCCCTGATTTAGGAGAAGCGCATATTTCATGCATAAATCATGCGTTTTTGAAACGTCGCATACCGAGTAGAACACACTCGCCACTTTAGCCTGTTTCACGATGGTGGAATCTTCATAAATAGTACCATTACATCCGCCTCATCTTTATGAAACGACTAGTTGTTGTTTCATCCCTCTAACATCATTAGTCATCACTCCACCTCGCTATTATTATTGCCCCCCAAATCTCGAATCTTGCTCCCAATCACGGGGTGGCAAAAGGGGGTGACGTTATAGAGCCTCATGTAAGCCACATGGCATGGTAGGTTGAGGTCACGTGACCCGTCGAAGATTCCGCTGACTTTTCCAACTTTTGCTCAGCCCCGATTAGTCATCTGGTTCGGTTATATAGGCCTCAAAACTGCACGCCACCCTGGCCTGGCCTGGTGGCCCATAAGTAATTTTAAGCAAACGGTGTTTTTCCCAGAGTCGAGGCTATTTTGGGTTTCCGAGTGATGATATTAAAAGATGCTACTTGGGACCTATGGTCACGTGGAGTGTACGGTTGTGATTGTCTGTGAGAGGCGATTACACAGATACCTGTTAAACCTTAATGGACCCCGATTTATGTCTCTATCTTTGCACCTTCCCCAATCTCCACCTTGTGCTCATCTGAACTTTATGTGGCAGGGTCACACAAACACCTTGTTTCCTGTACATACATACACACACGACAACATAGACCCTTTCGCGAGCTTTCTGTGGGTGCAATTTTCCAGCGGCGCTTCATCGAGATAATCTGCAAGTTCCCCCGGCAACGTGTCCATTTGTTCGTTTCTGTGACAACGCCCCTTCTTTTTTTGACTGACGACCGACCCTGCTTGACTCGTCACAACAACAACAATCGACACCTCACGGCAAAACCAAACATATCCACAGCGACACAAATAGAGGCTGTGTGCTATCTCTTGTGTTTTACTAGTTCTGCATTTCAAGTGAGTATTTCTGGCTGGAGGACGTGCGAGGAGAGCGAGATGGTGTGTTCAACGGTGGTATCTCTCTGACTGTGTACAGACTGAGTGTGTGTGGTGTGCGTACAGAGCTGTGTGGTGCGATGTGTGTTCGGTTTGGTCTGTTTGGGTCTTTGTGTCTGGGCTCTTATTGTGCGATTCGAGTGCCTCTTGCTGCCATTATTACTGGTTCCAAGACACACACCAGATACAAGAGCAAGCGACCTGAGCCGTGTGATCGAGTTTGGTATGTACCAACCAACCATAGCAAGTGGAACCCGACTCTGGGAGCCAACATCGGACACAAAGACACGCCTGAGCAGCTCACACAAGATATCATGGACCGTTGGTCACGTTGAATGTCCACATCTACGCCACTGCACATTCCTTATGGATCATGTGGTGTACACATCACCACACAACCACTGCACTTACCCATATTGCCTTTTGTCAGCAAATCTAACCCAGCCGCTAATTAACAAAACGACACTAGACAGACAATCTTGTCGATCAAAGAGTGAGTACGAATTGTGAAGGGCAGAGTTGTGTTGTTGCATCGCAGGTGTGACGGTATGCTCATTGAGAAGGGGTGAAGGGTGCGGCTTGGAGCTGATCGTTCTGGTGGCGATGGGCGAGTTATCTTCACAGGATCATTCACAATGGAGCATACCACTATTGTCGCTATGTTGCTATTGCGATATTTGTGTTCGATTGTCGACAGTATGCCTCGAAGTGCTACACCCACATTGAATCAGTTTGCCCCTGGAATGTTCCTGCAAGGACAACAGCGGTGGTGATGTCATGGCGACTGTCATGCTGTGACATTCACCCTTCTCATTTTCCACATTGTTGCCATCTGACACGGTGGCGTACATGTCATCTGTCATGTCACACCTTCTACTCCTCGAGTATTTTCCTTTCTCGATCCATTACTAACCCTAGCTTTACTTCCACATCTCTCTTCATTCCCCACACAACATCGCACACATCATGTACTCGGACGATGTGGCAAGTGTCACAAGCAGTGACAATGAACAGGTGGAAAGCGACTCCATCCGACGAGCTCTGCGACGCTCGGCTCTTCTGCGGTCAGCATCCAGTCGCCACGGTGGTTCAACGGTGAACCGATCGGGAGCATCATCCCCTACCTCGTCATCGTCCAACTCCATCCAGTCGGCCGAGACAGACTCGGACATTGACATGGACGATGTGGCCGACGGAGACGCCGTGGAGCCCGACAAGGACGCCCCCGTCCACCAGCTCCCTTCAGAGCTTCTAACAGTCATCTTCACCATGTTGCCAGAGCGACGAGACGTCCACAGCTGTCTACTCGTGTCGAAAACATGGTTCATGTCCTGCGTGGATCTGGTGTGGTTCCGACCTCATCTCCCCAAGGACCTCACACGACTGCAGCAGCTGTTGCGCACGTTGAAGCAGCCCGTGAGCTCTCAGACCGTGCCCTACTCGACTTACATTCGGCGGCTGAACCTCACCAACCTCACGGGTGAGATGACAGATGAGCTGTTGAGCGGCGTGGCCGTGTGCACTCGACTGGAGCGACTCACACTGGCCAACTGCACAGCATTATCAGACGCCAGTCTGGTGCCTGTGTTGCAACAAAACTCGGGACTGCAGTCAGTTGACGTTACCAACGTCAGCCATATCACTGACGCTACCATCCAGGCACTTCTGCCATCCAAGCGACGTCTGCAGGGTCTGTACGCCACTGGATGTGCCAACATCACCAACGCAGCAATTGTGGCTCTGGCCACCGAGTGTCGACTGCTCAAGCGCATCAAGGTCAACTCGTGTCCCAACGTGGAGGACGAGGCCGCTATGGCATTGGTGGACAACTGTCCTCAGCTGGTGGAGCTTGATCTGCACGAAAACAGCGCGCTGTCGGGCTCTGTCGCCACCGAGGCCTTACGTAAGCTTCCCAACCTGCGGGAGCTTCGAGTGGGACAGGTCACTGGCGTGACTGACGCCTGTTTCTTGGGCTTCCCCGCCCGTCCGCAGTTTGACCGGCTGCGAATTATCGATCTTACTGCATGCAACTCCATCACCGACGCCGCCGTTGATCGACTGGTCACATGCGCCCCAAAACTGAGACATGTGGTGCTGGCCAAGTGTACACGCGTGACCGACCGCAGCATACGATCCTTGCTGCGCCTGGGCAAGTCGCTGCATTACTTGCATCTAGGCCACTGCGCCTCCATCACCGATGCGGGAATCGCACAGCTGGTGCGGGCTTGTCAGCGTATCCAGTACATTGATGTGGCAAACTGCAGCCAACTCACGGATGCCGCTGTCGAAGACCTCGCCTCGCTGACTAAGCTGCGGCGTATTGGACTGGTCAAGTGCGTCAACATCACCGACGCCGCCATCTATGCGCTTGCAAGCCGGTCTGGCTTTGAGGCTTCGCTGGAGCGAGTGCATCTGTCGTACTGTGCCGGCATTAGCATCCCTGCCGTTCTGCGCCTCGTCAACGTGTGTCCTCGACTCACGCATTTGTCTCTGACGGGTGTTACGGCCTTCCTGCGAACTGACTTCCGTCAGTTTTGCCGAGAGCCCCCGCCAGAGTTCACCCAACACCATCAGGCGCTGTTTTGCGTCTTCTCTGGCGATGGGGTGAAGCGGTTGAGAACCCATCTCAACCAGCTGGCTGAGGCGGATATGGGATATCTGCTTGGAGGAGGGGGCTTTGCCGGAGGGCTAGGTCCTGGATTGAACGGTGGAGTTGGCACCGCTACATTGGAAGAGCTGATTGCTGCTCAGCGACGAGTGCGACACATTGTGAACGAGGTGTTCCCCGATGGCCGTCCGCATGGCGGCCTGGATGGACTGGGGATGGATGGCATTGATCCGCTCGCTCAGTTGGAACATGTCCATCACATTGAGCGGGTCATGGCGCGACTGGAGATGGAGCGTCAGGAGGGGTTGGAGCAGCGACACCAGCAGGAGCAGCGACAACTGCGAGAGGGATTCCGACAGGCCGATCAGCGACAGCTTCGGGAAGGATTTGGCCAGCCCGAAGGCCAGCCTGCTCCCCCCACTGTGCTCCCTGTTCTGCCCGAGGGTGGAATTCCTGCTGTTGGCCAGCCTGCTGCTGCAGTTTTGCCTGCAGCGGTGGGTCAGCCTCCTGTTGCCCAGCGGGGTCTGGAGCGACAGATGCAGCAGTACAACGAGGCGTTGCAGCAGCTGCAGATGCTGGAGGGTCGGCCCGAGGTGGACCAACAGCTGGTTGCCGAGCTGCGACGACAGGTGGAGCAGCATGGTCGAGACATGGGACAGGGCGAGTAAGCCCACGTAGAGTAGAAAGGTATAGGTTTAATTTATTAGCTGCATGGATCGCTGATTATGAGGGGGGGACTGAAGAAGTGTAGTGTATCAGTCTTGTAGAGGCGAACGTCTCCAGGAGATGACGCAATGAACGTGCTTAGAATCAATCAATAGCCAGCTGCGGTTGCGACCCGTTGTAGCTCCGCGGGTTATGTTTCCTCTCTTCTCGCGATGATTTCGTCATAGTGGGATTTTGACATTGTTGGCGCAAGAGCGGGGGTTCTGGGTACTCGTACTGTACTTACCTGAACGAACAATCCTACAGAAGCTCTTGTTGTCAGAATTGTTGATATCTAAGCGACTCATCCGTCTGGGGAGTTCCGTTCAGTTCTGGGTTGGCTATTGAAGATGTCTTCGTTGTCACTCTTGCTTGTGGCTTCCTGTCACTACAAGCAGCAAGACGATCTCGACTGGCTGGATGGTCTCATTATTGGTAGCTAGGAGTCTATATTGACTGAGCTGTTCATCATCTCTCAATGTTCTCTTGCTGTTGTTCTACAGGGGTACATACTGGAAGAGGACGAGAGTTGTACGAGTACTTGTACAAGGGTACATACTGTACTCGTACATACTTGTGTCTGTGGCAAAAGTGATTATCGTGCCCTCAAAATCAATTGGACAGCTTCTGAGCCGATTTCGACGGTTTTGGAGAATCTCTGAATCAACCAATCCTCCCCCATGATCTTCCTCACATTGCTTATTGGTTGTGCATCATAAATGAGACCCATATAGAGAGAGAGTCAAAACAGGGCACTGTGGAACGATGAACAGCTCGGATGAAGAAACGGACACCAAACGGAAACTCTTCACAATCGGCCGACTCGAATGATATAATTTTCACTCTGATAATATGCAATACAGCCGTGTTCCGTCTGTCCGTGTGCCTGAGTGACCAACCTGTAGATGCAGGTACAGGATATCCAGGGTGGTGTCGGGTAGGTACGGTATAAAAGACGATACTACGTCACCTGGCTGACTCCAGCTTGCTCACGTGACCACTCTCCATCTCCAACATCACTTTTATAATCATTCCTGCCCTCACCTCGGCTTCCTGGGTAAACTCGGCTAACCCCCCATATCCGGTTAATCCGAAGAGTGAAACAAGGGTAGCAGACACAAAGGTCTTGGAGAGACGGCATCCGAAAAGAGCCCGTGCGAGACAGGTGTCTCGGGAGATGAGATGTCAACAAAGAGAAAAGGGCTGAAGGGTTTCACCTTATCGCTATGGGCTTCCCAGCGCTAGTACGAACTGTAGCTAAAAGGGTCTCACATTGACGAGTGATTAGTTATCTCAGGGGTGGGGCCATGGTGGATATCTTCGTATTGAGAATAAGCAGTATTATTACAGCTTTGGATTGAGTTGCAAGTGGGCACTTTTGTCATGTCTATCCGACTCTCTGAAGGTGTTTAGTCATCGGTTGTCCTTTTCACGATGAGATCGTCCAACTGTGATAAGGACTGACCTCCAAGAGGAGAATCTTGAGAGTCATTGACAGACATTCAAATGAGTACAAACAATGGCAATCACAATAGACGGGTCTGTGCCGCTTACTTTGGTGCCGTATTAACAAGTCAAAAAGCCGCTTCTATCACTTCTCCCTCGCTTTAATGTGCCTTATCATATTATTCATCTCAACATCTCAGCATCTCAGTTTCTCACCCTCAGAGAACGGCCAAGAGATGGTGTAATCACTCTGAGAAGAGGTAAACGAGCCGACTAAATGAAAAGATGATCATCTATCAGATATTGGGCGATTTCCGGCGGTCTGACGGCCCCTGTACCAATAATACGAGCGTTTGTCTGCGTTTGTCTATGTTTGTCGGCGCTAAAAAGTTGTTGATTGATGATCTAGACTGGAGCTAGGTGAAAATATTCAATATTGGGTCCCAAAAAATCGAGTAGAATAGACGGAAACAATTCAGAGGTGGATACATGTACCATGAACTCCATTAAACACCTCCAGCTATCACAAGTTGCTCTCACCATTTGCCAATCCTTTCCTCAGGTCATTTTCATCTCGCTACTTTGTCCTAATGCAATCTGAGACAGGTGCAGGGGTATGATATAAGTGTCACATTACATCACTAGATCGGAGAAAAGGTCCACAGTTGCGACTCGATGGCAGCAACTTATATTTCCATGTTACATGATCTTCTGTTACACTTCAGTGTCAACGGGGCGCAAAAGAGTGAGGTTGCTTTTTCCGCCGTCTTCTTTCTGTCGTCTAATTCTTGTGGCACCCAAAAATATTTGACTCCTGTTCTTGCGGCACCTTCACGTGACTACATGCGGGGAAAAACCTTAACCTCAAATGTCTTTGTTCTAGCCTCCCCAACGGGTTCCCCTCATCCATGTGATAATTGGCCAGTAGAGCAGGATCTCCATGTTGACAGATCCTGTGACCTCCAAAACTGTCCTGACGTATTTGTGGGGTCTCAAGACCGTTACTATCAGCTTGCCGATCACTTTTGACAGCCTCAGATCAAGTTTTTAGCAGCCCTTCTTTGCCCTTTTGGGTCCAACTCATTTAAGCTTTCCCTTTGAATGGGGAAATAGACTCTATGCACCTTCCCCACATCAGAATCCACTTGAGAGAGAACACATGAACACATGAGCCCAAGAGACATTATGTGGGCAGGGAAAAACAGGGCTTGTTGTTATACGGCTATTGACAAGGACTGTCTCTAGGTCTACCAGCAGAACTATACAAACTTTTCACTCATGCGCTTCATCTTATTCAAACTGTAGCTACATGCATTTTTGTATCCCAACATACGTGCACACAAACTCTTGAATGACACCTGTTGAGACGTGAAAGTGACGGGTAAAGAGACGGGTAAATGGATGTCAGGAATTGCTGAGAATTTCTACAATTTTGACACAATTATCCGGGTTTTATTGGTCCTTATATCAACCCCCAACTTGTCTTATATCGACTAAAATACTGTACATGTCTCACCTACCCCGCATGGGATGATCAGCAGTGTGGGGTACAGGGTGCAGAATGGTGGTTGTGAGAAGGTGCAGGGCTTGCTGGTGTGTATAGTGAGGAATAGCAAGGTAGGGTGTGCAGAGGCGAGTTGTGGTGTGGGTTGTGGCCAATCAAGCTGGGCAATACGGGGGTATGTATGTACGTGGTGTACGTGTGCAGGAGAGTGTATGACCCGAACGCTAATTTATAGGGTTTGGACCCAAAGTGGATGAAGTTAATTTTGTGTTGCCCCCACGGAAAAATAGCACTCGGAAGATTACCGTCCTGTCTGGGGTAATCTTTTACACTCAGTACTGAAGATACTACTATCTGCTATAGCTTGGCTCCGTTTTCTCAACACCACACCACACAAACACTTGGACCCAGTTCAACAAGAAGACCCTGAGACTACTTTTCGCCTCTAGCGTCTGCAGCAGTACACACCACACCACACTAGCTACCAAAGCCGTTTCTTTTGCAAACAAGCGACTTTTCCTTTCCACACACACAAGCACAAGCACAATCACACACAAACGCCTCTAGTTATTATTGTGTCCACACCCAGCAACAACCATGAGCACCCCTTCGCCTCCACCTTTGCTCTCCTCCAGCTCAGGCGACTCTTCCAACGCCTCTCTTGCGACTCTGAACATGAACATGAACTCCAACTCCAACAACAATCAGCAGAACATGAATCGCGTGAGCATCCAGAACCTGTGCAATGACGGCGCCAGCATCAAGAGTGTCAGCAGTGGCCACAGCAACAGACGAGGCTCCATCCAGGACATTCTCAATGACGAGCCCATGGGAGTGCCTGGCAACGGCAACATCAACAGCAGCCCCATGTTCGCTACCAACAACATCAGCTCTGTCGGAAACACCCCCAATGGCGCCACGCCCCGATACAGCCAGAACGACTATTTTGCAGCAGAGACTCTGGGGAACCTGAAGGCGACCTCCGGCGGACATACAATGAACCATGGTGGCACTGGTCATGTTGTCACTTCGCCTCCCCCCAGAGCCCACAACCCGTTTGAAGTGCCCATTCAGATCCAGCCCGGGTACCAGCCCTTGAAGGGTCTTTACAGTGACGTGAGTATTGAAGAAGATGGACGGAAGGAAGGAAGGAAGGAAGTGGTGAAACTGGTGGTGGTAGTTTGTGGTATTACGGATGTGACATGATTGGTGTGATTGCAGACTTCAAAAACAGAGTGGATCAATGTGATTTGGCTTACGTGAGACATGATCATAAGAGACATGAGTCGTGTGACATTTGTTGTGTGTATGACACTTGTTGCTCGTTTCACTGGCTTGTCATATTAGATCCCCCCCTTTGTTTGAGTCTGTTTGTGTTTGTGTTTGATCGTGGTATCTCTGTGGCATTTTGTCAAGTGGTTGTGGCATCACCGTGGGGTTATGGTATCTTCATGGTTCTTCCATGGTTCTTCCATTCAGTCACGTGACTCCGGCTCTTATTCTTCGTGACTCGCTCTTCTATTCTCTTTTGTCTCGTCCTATCTCATTACCCCTCCTCATCTCGCGTCGTGATACTCACTGTGTGTCACGGGCTTTGTGCTCCTGGGTTCATCATGTGAATTCGAGACTGTGTGTGTGCTTGGTGTGGCCGTTTCTCCACGGTCGTTTCGGTCTTCACTGTTACCGGCTACGTCCTTGCCACACATATATCTCGTTTCTACGTGCATGTGAAACCCCCACATGTTGCCTGTGATATTCATGTACGACAGCCGTGGTTTATGATTATGCCCGTGATTGTGCCATGATAACCATTTTGTGCGGTGTGATTGACGATCAGGGTCTTGGTGGGTGCTCTTTAGCTTTTTGGCTTTGCTCTTTTCGCACCAAAAGCTGAGCGTGAAAATGCACGTGAGCTAAAAATGTCCCAACACCCGCCAACAAGCCCCCGACCTGACTGTTGAGCATGTTGAGTGCGAGAGAGAGAGAGGAGAAACAAGGCGCGCGTAGACAGAGAGGATGAGAAGAACGAGACACAGAACAATGGAAACACGGAGCAAAGGGGAAAAACGGGGAAACACAAAAATCACAAGCACATGTCACATGCCTGAATATATGCCACAGACAAGGGGCGTTACGAGCTCCGACCCGGCCGGAAGAAATTGATGATGAAATACGAGGTGCAGAAGTGTCATCCAGCTATGGTGTGTCGTTGTGGTGGTGGTGGTGGTGGTGGTGGAAAGAAGAAGCACACTTGTGTCCCATTTCGTCCACGCGTTTGCCTATTTTGTGCTATGTCACATTATTTGGCCCCATGTGGGTTCTTTGGGAGAGTGTGTGTAACAATGAGTGAATTAGCGGACACTGTGTGTGTGTGTTTTCGCTAGGTGGCCGGTTTCGTCGCCATTTATGACAATCTGTTGTGGCACTCTCCCGATGCCGATTTTTAATCACCCACCACTGTTACACTACAATCACATCGCCGATCGTTTTTGTGTGCCTCTTTCTTCTCTACAATGTCTCAAGAGTAGCGCCTCTCCACCTCAACTATCACATGAGAATGACGTCTGATTTTGCGACTTTTGAGTTTGAAGGTGCATAAGGTGAGGATAGCGAGCAAGTGCAGGGGGTGTTACAGTGGTTGTGGGGGGCTCGCCTGGAGCCTTTGGGCGCGTTCTAAGAGCCACCAGAATACGTCAATGACCCTCACTACTGCCACACCAACACCCCAATGCTCTCTACCCCTCATACCCACCACTTCCCTCACCACTATCCTCTTCCTCTTACAGCCATTTCCAGCTTCCATACTAACCCAGACCTTTCCTCCCAACGCACCCAACTCAAACCTAAACCCTAACTTGCACAAAACACATGAACGTGATACTGCAAACTTCCCCTCTGATAAAGGCGCTGTGTCCATATCATCTCAGCACAACCACATCTCCACCCCCAACACGACTTTTGCCACCTCCGGAGCCCAGACCCAGTACCACCGGCTCCAGAACACCAACAAGACCTTCACTCGCGACAGCCCCTACCATTCCAGAACCCCCTCGGTGGATGACGACGGAATAAGACAAGCATCGTTTCTCAATCGAGTCTACCAGTCCTCAAAGTCTTACAGTCCCCGATTTCGCTACGGAGCAGAGATAGTCGAACGGTGGGCCAGTTCTGAAAACACAAACGCAAGCGGAGCTTCCACAACAGCTTCTACAACAGGCTCGAACACAAACAGCTCGACCCCAAACAGCAACCACAGCAGCAACAGCAACACAAACACAGCTATGCCTAAAGCTCTGTCTTCCAAGTCGCTGGACGCAGCCTCCATCCACATGGCCTCGAACGGTGCGCCTCCACTGATACAAAAGTCTTCGCTGCACGACTTTGAGCGCCTCAAATCGGGAATTGACGACATTCAAAACTCGGACACTAACGGCACCCAATACAGCGTCGATGTCGGGTCCCAGGGCCTGCGCATGCGAATCCAGACACAGGGCTACGCTCCCAGCAACAGAGGCAGCCCCGTGCCACAATCTCCCGCCCTCTCCACCACCACAACAACCTCGTCAGGCTCGACTTCTGCAGCAGCATCCAGAGCCACCTCTTCGCCGGTGCCACAACAGTCTCAGGCTGCTGCTGCCAATGCGGCTGGAGCCGCTGGAGGTCCCCGACCCGGCCAGCCCCGATCAGCATGGCAGGAGGTGCTCATCAGCGCCACATCGCTGGCGTCGTTGTCACAGGACTCGCGAAAGCGACTGCGATACTGCCTGCATCTGCTCAAGCTGGCCAACGCCCATCTGGCGTCTACAGTCACCAAGCTGCAGGGAGCCATTGCCGAAGAGACCGCATACAGCTTGGCGCAGTCCATTGCCGCCAACCATGTGCCTCACAACGAGCGCCAGGCGTACCTGCATCAGCCGCCGTCTACTGAGCCTGCTCTGTCCATCACCGCCCTCAAGGCCGACGTGGTGTCCACGATCCGAAAGATCATCAAGGTGGTCAGCCAGTATGCCGGCAACAGTCTGCCCGAGCCGGCTCGGTCGCACATTCGAACCTACATTCTGGGCCTGCCCTCTCGATGGGCCTCCACCACAGCTTCCACTAACATCACCCCCACACGGTCTCCGGCCGGCTCTCAGTCCCCCGTGGGCTCTCCCAAGGAGTGTGTGACTCCCGACCACCAGGGCCCTCCTCTGCCGACAAACACAGTGTCGTCACCAGTGCCCGAGGGCCCCTCTGACGAGCAGCTGTCGCGGCATCGAATCGAGGTTGAGGCCGGCGGCAAGGTTCTGATTCTTGCCAACGAGGCCCTGGACATGCTGGGCAACATTATCAGCATTGTGGACGGTACCCTGGAGCGGGCCGAGGGCTGGTGCGAAGGCATCAACAGGGTCAAGCAGCGGGTTGGGCTTGGAGAAGCCGCCCCCGCCGGTGGAGCAGCAGGAGCAGGAGCTGCCGGTGAGGCCGGAGCATCTACTGAGGGCTTCAATGAAGCTGCCGCTGCATCTTCTTCTTCTGCCGTTGACAACTCCACCGACCAGGATGTTGAAATGGGTGACGCTTAAGGCTTGCATTGGACGATCACGACGATAACACACATGAGACAGAGAGAGAGAGGAAATGCATGATGGATGATACAACAGCAACAGCAAACAGCACACACAAGCATGAAGCATGGAGGATAGCGGATAACGACGGACACCACACAACAACACAGAGAGAGACAGACAGAGGATAGCATAGGAACAACATATTACATGCACTCACAACACCACACGTACAGAAACAAACGACACTGACCACACAGCAGCAGCAGCATCAGCAGCAGGACCCAGGGGGTTATGCACCCCTCTCAGGCAATGCACCACACCATATCGTACTCGTACCACACTCGTGGCGAGTAGCGACACACTCACACATGACAGGGTATTTTTATCACACCCTCTCTTGTGTGCTTGAAGGTGGTCTCTGGCATTGGCATCGGTTGTTTTGGCAGTTTGGTTTTTGTTTCGACTGGACCTGTCAGTTTTCGGACCCTGCTACTTGTCTCGGCACTTTTTCGGCCTCGGCTACCCGGTTCTCGGATGTTGGTGTGCCAAGGTTCACAACGGCGAAAAAGCCAAAGGTTTGGTTTGGTTGGTGGCGTTGGGGGGTTATTTGGAGGAGGTGGGAGTCGAAGCTAAGCTAAGCAGCAGAGTTAGACTTGGAGCGACGGTTGGATACTTACGTTTACCATTTTCTACTGACGCTGCTTTGGGTGGCAACTGCATTTGGTCTTTAGCACGGAGACTTTTTGTTTTGGCATTTCCCAGGCCTCTTCTGGTCACGTGACGGTCCGGTGTGACGCCGAGCTGTCGCGTCAGTGGTCTGGCCATGCCCCCTCCCCTTTAGTTCCCTCCGACATGTTCCGGCAGTTCTTTCCCCAGCTGTCCCGTCTACCCCACAACCGACGGGTAAATTTTCTGGACTTGCAGAAACCTTTTTTGGCTTGCGCTTCCAGCTTCCAGGGGGGCAGAACAGCCGACAGTGAAGATGGGCACGGGAGTACAGATTGATCACCACCACCACGACAAGAGAGCAAGAGTATAGCCGCCGAAGATGCCGCCGCCGCCGCCGCCATGAGCAAGTAGAGTTTATTTATATAATGCAAGGATTATGATGAGTTTGACGATGGTATTCTGTAGGCTGTGGTTATGTGTATGTGTACTTCGATGCTATGGCTGTGTATTGGGTGGTCGTGTCGTTCAAATCCAACCTGGCTTTTAGCTATTAAGGACCCTGCTTTTTTAGCAGCTATACATGATCAGTTCACCTTTTGTGGAGTTTGTGGAGATTCATTCTCGTGTATGTACAGTAGAGACTAGAGTTTGCTGATTGGGGTGAATCACCTTGCGTTTGATTGGCCAGTGGTGGTTTTGGAGGGAGAGGTGAAAGTGGTATATGGGGTGACATTTTGGCGTTTAAAGCGTGGAAATCGGAGTGTCTGGGTCTGAATAACAGATCTGCGATATTCTTTCACCCTGATACCGCTTTTAACCAGCTCAAATGACCACCCTCTTGCACCCACCCCGACCAACAACCGAACGGCTAACTTTATTCTGGAGCGGTCGGAAAGATACATATAGATTGGTGTGGGTGTGTTTGTAACGATCATCCACACACTACACTACACACACGATGATTCGATCCAGTCGGCTTTTGCGGGTGAACCCCCAGCGGGCCATCGTTCGAGGTGCCCAGCGAGTTTCTCAGGCTGGCGCCATCTCCGTTAACAACAACACACATATCTTCCAGCAGCAGCGAACCACAGTCACACCCTCCTCCGTGTCACACTTTTCCACCTTTCGAGTTGTTCGACAGCAGGAGCAGCAGAAGGAGCAGTTTTCCGAGGAGGAGCTGGAGGTGCTGAACTCGGAGCGAGAGAAGGACTTTGTGGACGTGGCTATTGTGGGAGGAGGTCCTGCCGGTCTGTCTGCCGCCATCAAGATCAAGCAGCTGGACAACGAGCATGGTAACGGCGATCTGCGAGTCATTGTGCTCGAAAAGGCCCCCGATATGGGCTCGCATATTCTGTCTGGAGCCGTTCTGGAGCCACGAGCTCTGGACGAGCTGTTCCCCGAGTGGCGAGATGATCCTCCTGAGCCCATGACTCTTGTCACCGAAGAGACTATGCGATTCTTCACCAAAAAGTGGGCCATCCCTATCCCCGAGCCCCCTCAGATGCACAACAAGGGCAAGAACTACATTGTGTCTCTGAACCAGGTGACCAAGTGGCTGGCCGAGAAGGCCGAGGAGGTTGGAGTTGAGGTTTACCCCGGATTCTCTGTTTCCGAACTCGTCTACCGAGACGGTAACGTGGTGGGTGTGGCCACTAACGATATGGGCCGAGCCAAGGACGGAAAGCCCATGGACAGCTTTGAGCGAGGAATGGAGTTCTACGCCCGAACCACTCTGTTGGCCGAGGGCTGCCACGGCTCGCTGAGTAAGCAGGCCATCTCCAAGTACGATCTGCGAAAGGACTCCGAGCCCCAGACTTATGGAATCGGAATCAAGGAGGTGTGGGAGGTCCCCGACGAGGTGTTCAAGTCCGGATACGTGGCCCACGGTATGGGATGGCCTCTCGACACTGAGACCTACGGAGGAGGCTTCATGTACCACTTTGGAGACAACCTGGTGGCCGTTGGTCTTGTCACCGGTCTCGATTACAAGAACCCCTACATTTCGCCATTCAAGGAGTTCCAGCGAATGAAGCACCATCCCTTCTTCGCCAAGGTTCTGTCCGAGGGAACCTGTATTCAGTACGGAGCCCGAGCTCTTAACGAGGGAGGTCTGCAGTCTATCCCCAAGCTCTCCTTCCCCGGAGGAGCTCTCATTGGATGCTCTGCTGGTTTCCTTAACGTGCCCAAGATCAAGGGTACCCATACTGCTATGAAGTCTGGTATGCTTGCTGCCGAGACCATCTGGGAGCAGTTCCAGGCCGAGAACGAGGCTGGAAAGCCCCTGGCTGTGGCTGAGGCTGAGGATCTGGAGCCCGAGCTGTTCAAGACCATCGATCTTGCCAACTACGAGCAGAAGTTCAAGGACTCGTGGATCTACGATGAGCTGCACGAGGTCCGAAACGTCCGACCCTCTTTCCACAACCCTCTCAAGAACTGGGGAGGTCTTCTGTACTCCGGTATTGATACCTTCCTGCTTCGAGGACGAGTCCCCTGGACTCTCAAGCATGCTACCACCGACTCTGCTGCCACCGAGCCTGCTTCCAAGCACAAGGAGATTGACTACCCCAAGCCTGACGGAAAGTTGTCTTTTGATCTGCTGACTTCCGTCTCTCGAACTGGAACCAACCACGAGGAGGACGAGCCTGTCCATCTGAAGCTCACCTCCGACCCTGCTGACGCTCCCTTCAAGATCAACACTGAGGCTGATCTGGCCAAGCATACTGCCGACAACTGGGAGAAGTACAAGGGTGTTGAGGCTCGATTCTGCCCCGCCGGAGTCTACGAGTACATTGAGGACGACGCTGGAAAGGTCCGATTCCAGATCAACTCCCAGAACTGTATCCATTGCAAGACCTGTGATATCAAGGTGCCTGGCCAGAACATCAACTGGACTGTTCCTCAGGGTGGCGATGGTCCCAAGTACTCCATGACTTAAGCCTTTTGGCTCACTCTGATGAGTTCTCTTCATCACCACCCCGGCATCATTCAAAGAAATTTGTCTGGCTCGTGGGAAGTCTCCTACGATTGCCAAAGTTGTATTTACTTACGTGTGTTTTGCACATCTGCGTCCTAGACGTTAATATCATGTTTTTTTAGACGAGTTACATTGTATCAGTAGTTGCCTCTTTCAGTCGTATCGCATCTGATAAGGAGTTAGAGTTATGTGGGGGCAGGGGTGTGCGATAGATATAAGGTGGAGAGGTAGAAAGGTGGAGAGTGATGAGTAGATAGCAGCGTGTCTCTGTGTGTGTCAAAATGGGTGAAAGTGTCAGAGGAGTCATGAGCGTCATTTGAGACATCTTACAGATGTAAGGTGGAGATATTACCGTTTCTGGCAGAGCAACGTATGTGTAGTGTTGGATTAGTAACGTAGCCCAAAGTAGCTACTGTCACGATGATGAAAGATGAATTGCTGTATACCTTGATTCAAGCAGCTAACAGAGGTATTAATCGTAAGCAGATGGCGTTGGAGTGGGGTTTGCCTTGTTTAGACGGTTTGGCGAATGATATCAAGTGGTTGGTTGTCTTCATTCTCATGAGACACAAGTCCGTTAGTTCGAGTTCGTCATCAAGAAAATGTTGGTGTTTTGTTCGTCATGTCATGAACAGCCTGTCCTGGATGATGACCAAGAGCACGGCTTTTTCTGATGTTCACCTCGGCTCACAAATCAACTACTTGTAGCCATAGCAGCTACTCTGGCAACACCGAAGCATCGATGGATTTACGCTGATCAATCTTTGATAGCTAGCGCTATCTACAAAAACGACCCACGATACAGAGGTTACATCTCACGATGTTCCTAAAGCACTCCATTTGATTGTTCTAATTACACCTCATTCACATAACATAAATAACTTGATTATATCGTTTTTGCAGACGTCTGCGTCGTTTCAAGGCGGTCGAACACCGCCGGTTGTAGTAGTGAGTGTACAGCCTGAGCTGAGCTGGCAGCCGAGCAGCTTTTCTTTCGTGTCGAACATGATCGCTCTTGATGCATATCCAAAACTGATGGCGTGTGCTCCTTATGCGACCCAAATATTCAACTGCTCCAAATCCTTCTGCTCCAAAGCCATGGCAATATCCTCATCTGAATGAATGGTGACCATGTCTCCATCCTCGTCCTGGTACTTGATTCGCATGGGATCAGGCACCACCTTTCCACACCGTCGCACCTTTACGCCTACCTTCTCGACAAGCTGATCGTAGTCGACCTTGGCAGGCACCATGACAGTGAAGACGTCCTGGAAGTACTGCACCCGCACTTTGATTTGGGGAGCACGCATGGACCCATCGTCAAAGCCGGGTGTAGATGCAGATCGAGCCCGGCTCGGGACTCCTCCATTACTGCTGGCAATGGACACGGAGCTGTGATTCATCATGCTGTTGGCACCAGGCATGCCATTGATAGAGGTGGTGGAGGGCTGTCGGGAGCCCAGCTTGGGGACTGGGCCGGACATGGATCGGCTTCCGATTGTCAGCCGGTCCAGATCGTCTGACATATGTGAGCTCTGCTGAGAGTTTCGGCTGCTGATGGGGGACTCCGCCTGCGGCGAAAAGTGCGACTTATCGGCCTCTTCCTCGCATTGACTCACCAGCTGCGTGATGGTGGCCTCCCACTGTCGCAGCATTTCATGTTGACGGAATCGCATGGTGAAAGATCCAACGTCTTGCTCAGCTCTCCACGAAACTGTCAGGAAGTAGCCGTTTTCCGTGCTGGATGCCACGTTGACCACGTTCACGATGAAAATGCGGCCCTTGAGATCAAGAGCCGACTTTTGCGTGGAACTAGAATCCCGTGACTTTTTCGAGGGCAAACTCATGGTTTTGCTGCTCTTTCTGCTGTCACGTGATACATGAGACTCCCTACAGCACAGAATGATGGTCTCGAACAAGTATACCTCGTACTCCTGCTCTTTATCAGCCTTGGCGACCAAAAACTGGCCCGAGTAGAGCAAATCTCCAAAGTGCTCAATGCTGTGGCCCTTCCAGTCCTTGACTCGTTCACAGAGATCTCGAATTATGACCACATTTTCCACTCTTCGCTGGGTCTCGTTGACGCTGTTGGTAACCCGCTTGATGGCCTCCAATCCGTCAAACAGCTCGGCCGCGTAGGGATGGTCGTTGCTGCTCACCTTGACCAGCTCTCGCAGCAGCAGCGGGTACTTGCAGATTCGCTGGATAGGCTTGATGAGGAAGGCTTGCAGCTCGTACGTGGGCTCGATAATGTGGGCCAGGGGGGTCAGTTTGGGGGCCTCCTGGACAGCCAGATCGGAAGACGCCTTTTGGTTCAATGCGTAGGGCTCGTAAATGTGGAAGCCGGCCTCCATGTTGAGAAACAGCGCTCCAAACCGCTGCTCGTCCACGGGCAGAGAGCACACGTGTTCGATTCCGACCAGCACCCTTCTCTGAAAGTCCACCAGTGCAGACACGTTGAGAAACATGAGGTGGATGGTGTCTGGGTTGAGGATTTCGGCCTCCAGGAGACGGCTCTGGTAGTCGTGCAGCACCTCGAGATCCTGGACGTACTTTCGCTCCGTCTGCAGCAGTTCCTGAACCACATTGTACCGGGCGTCTCGTGTAGCTGGGGGTGTTGTGGGTGCCGATTTGGGAGGCAGCAAATGTCGCGCCTCCAGCGTCTCCACCACCATGCTCACTGTCCGCATCACCTTGATGAGGTCGCCAGTGTTATCCGAAAAGAGGTTGGAGATGGTGAAGAGCTCGTCGTCCGAGTAGCCCAGCTCGGCCTTACAGCCCTGCACAAAGTCGTAGACGGAGCGTTTGGACGTTCGCACGTCGATGGACGCGCAGTTGGCAGCCGCGTGGGGGTCCACCGGCAGCGGTGTGCGGGGCTGTAGCATGTTGAACAGGATGCACAGGGGTGCTCCCAGTCTGAAGAGAGACCAGAGCTGGGTGACGGGGTCCAGGGGGATTGAGGGGGGCAGGTGGGTGATGGGCACGATGGGCGAGGTTTCCGACACTTCCAGGAACGGTCTTACCTGGTCAATGTCGCGGAACCGGTCCCGCATCGTCTTGCACATGTTGTAGAGCGACTTGTCCGAGTCGGCCTGTCGGTTCATGACGAGGTTTGCCACCGGCATGGGAGCCACGGACGTGGGCGCGGTTGACGGCACCGACGACATGGACACGGTCGGAGTGATGGACCGCAGACGTGGCGTGGACGGATATGCGGAGTTGTGCGATGTGGACGGTGACGACAAGGTGGACAGAGACGGGGTGGACTGCGAGGGGCTTTTGTGTTGCTGGGGGGTGTTGAGCAGGGTGTGGATCTGCTGGGTCACCACATGCTGCTGGGCCTGCTGTTGCGCCCGCTGGTGTGCCAGGTTGTCTTCTGGCGGCCCCAGGACTCGTGAGGATCCGTTCATAGTGACGGGTAGGCAAGAGAGAAGGGGGGGGAGAAGTAGGCCTTTGTGTTTTGTGTGCGTGTGTAGGCGTGTAGGCGTGGGCGTGTATGTGATCACGTGTGTGGGATGTGTGTGCGCCGGCGGGAGATGTGGTTGGCGGGTCCCGTGATATGTGTGTGTGAGTTGTGTTTGTGTCTTATCCTACTGTGGCGTGTCCCTCTTTTTTCTGCGTGTCGCTTGTGTGTGTCGTTTTCAAAATCACGTCGTCACGTCCTCTCGGTAGTGGTGTCAACAAGTGTGGTGTGCTTTACAGTAGCAAGACACCGAACCTTAACAGAGAGAGAACCGGAGGTCTGAGGTGTGAGGGGGGGGGAAGAGAGAGAGACGTATGTATCTGGTAAATAGTGGCTGTTTGTCAAAGACCAGACTAATGAGGGGAAAAGAATAAAGCTAAAGGGACAGTCTCGCGTAAATTCACCAGGGTTATATATATTGACCTGGATCTGCCACACCGAACCGAAGCTCTCTCTTGCGGCCAATTTTTACTGCCTCTCTCTCTCTGTCGTATCTGAATCTGCTCGTTGTCATTTCCCAACACTCTTCGGACTCCTTGTTTTAGTTGGGAGAAGCATCCACCCCCTGGAAGTTAGTCAGCCGAGCTTAATTGGGGCGATGGAAGGGCAAGAGTTGGTGAAGGGGACGACGCGTCCAAATGAAGATATTGACCTCACCATCGAAACAGGCACATTTTGACAGTCATTTCCATCTAATCGGCTTCTCTATACGACCATTATTCGTGAAGTTATCCTCTACCCTAATCCTACCTCAATTAGGAGGACTTGAACATGAAAATGGGGCACACTTTTCCAACCAATTCTGACCGTATTTTCTCAAACCCGGTACCATTCGAAAGCCCTCAGTCTTCTGATCACTTCCGTATACCCCTTATCTCTCCATCTCCTCTCCTTCACGTTCTGTACACCCCCAAAGACCATTTGTAAGCCTACATTTTAACCTTGGACATAACCTCTGACAGGGCATATGGGGCCAACCTGTGAAATTACTCTGAGGTGTAACCATCACCGGGTCTCTGCTTCATGCTGAGAAAAACTGCAACTTTTGACGAAACGGCACGTGGGACATAACCGCCGGAGATTAGCCGAAATTAATTGATGGTGTGGTTTTGTGGCACACACTGTACACGTATTCAATAGTCGTGTGGCTGCTACTACTACCTGGTATAGCTATAGTACGGAGTAATTGACTTGTGTTCTATTTTTAGACCAGGTTAAAAAAGACTGTATGTTCCAGCGTCGTCCCTCGTATAGAGTATACCGTATGTAACAGTATTGCACCGGTCCCTCCCCTTGATTTCCGCGCCAATGTGCGCCTATGTGCTCAACTAAAACCGCTCAGACGCGCCGAGTACACGCTGAATATACGCCCGAGTAGTACTATACGCTTTTACCGCCGATGCTGCTACAGGCCCAGTATTTTACCGCGCTTCCTCTTCCACCGTTTTGTCCACAGCTCGTAACCACCCTCTACTGCCGCGCTTCTTTGGGCTTCTTTGGCTTTTCTAAGACTCATCAAACGTCACCGCATTATTATATACAGCACGCGAACCAAAAGTCCGTTGTTGTCTAACAACCGCTTATATTATTATGAGCTATCCAGCCTGTTAGGACTGCGTACTCGTACTAATGAACCGTTGGTGCGTTAAATGTAAAGTGGTTGTGCAGGTGAAACCGTCGTGTTTTGGAGGGGGGTTGGTGACAAGTGGGCAGCATCTAGAATCAGCAGGAGACATCGTAGAAGCATGGGAAAGGTATGTGCGGAATCCCCGAGTCACGTGATTGATACTGTCACTTTCAAAATTCACTTTCCTTCAATGAGACACAACGTGACCCCTTTATTGTTCACTCAGCACTACTCCCACCTACGATACTCGTAGCCTCGACTCTAACTCACTCACAGTTTAGTACGAATATATCACCATGGAGACCCCCATGCTACTAGCAGCAGAATGTGAATGTCCAGGTTGGGAGTTGTACAGTGTATCGAGTGGAACTGTTCTGGTTACCCGGGTCCGGGGGAGTTCGGAGGTGGTACGTTGCAGGGTTCTGGGTAGTAACGGCCTCTACTAGTCTATCAACTAATGAGTAAACCAATGAAGAGTTACTGTTAGCTATCCATCTGTGTTCAGCCACGTACCAACTAAAAGGCCAACTAACGTGGACATTTCGGGAGTGAGGTACTCCATCTAGAAAAGGAGATAAAAGATCCGCAACAACAACAATCTGAAACCCACGACACCCTCCCCCATATCCCCCCTCTCACGACTTACTCCCTCCTCCCCTTCAAGCTATTATTTCATTACTGATCATCATCGCCACTCAATTTGAAACACCCCTCTAACTCACGCAAAACTACTGCCACACAAAAGCCCGCTTGACCCGACAAAATAAAACCCCAGAAAAATACCTCCACAACTTCAAAATCCGCACGGCACAAACACTCGACCTATTCAGGCCATTCTAGCCCACAATAATGCTCATTCTTATAAACACCATTTAAGGTTGAGAGTAAATAAACTCAAGCTTCACGTCACGTGACGTAGAAATGAAGAATTTGAACGGGTTGGAAAGGGTCTGAAAGTGAGTCTACTCCTTATTTCTGTAGCTCATCTCAGTCTTGAAATTTCAAATATACCCCCTATGCTCTTGAAAGCCCTTATCTCTACTGTGGGGCGGGCCCTAACCCTGTGCACGTGACCTCTAACGGTCCCAACACCCTCCCGACGCACCAATCAGGCCCGAGTAGCGCAATGGTTAACGCGTTGGACTTCTAATCCAAAGATTGTGGGTTCGAGTCCCACCCCGGGTGTATATCTTTTTGAAGAGCTTCGATATGATCAATACACATGTTGATGGCCTTCGATTTCTTTTTTGACTCCGCTCGTGGTTGCTCTGTTCGGTCTGAAACCAGCTCGAGCTAATCTTTGGGAGCTATGTTGTGAACTAGAACTAAGATCTGAGAGGATGTACTGTAGTTTGACTCCTCCTCTGTACGGCTAGTGTGATGTCTACATCTCAATACTTTTGTTCTTGTATGTGTACTTCTTGGTTACACTCGCGATCCTATCTTTCTACACCTCACTGTATCATACAAATCTATAATCTATTACTTTTATCAGTTAATCAAACACCGTTGTGGAGGGAGAGATAATCGCTGTGAAGTTAGTCTAGTGCTTCAATGCCGAGAGTAAGCAGGGCCTATCGCTTAAGCCATGTTCTCCAGCATCTTCTGCATATAATAATCGTGGTGAGAGTACTGCTCACCAACAATGGCCTTGATCACAACCAGAATTCGGTCCATTCGGTCGTAGATCTTGTTGGCGATGGAAACAGCACTGAGGAAGGTAGCCGAGTCGGGTGTGTTAACAGGAGCCTGAAGCTTGGCGTCCATCAGTCGCTTTCGTGCAACAGCAGCATGCTCATGGTACAGATGGCCGGGAGTCATCTGAGGCAAACCAATACCTTCTCGAAGACCAGTACTTGCCATAAACACAACTGAGAAGAAGTTCGACATAAGAACAGGGTTATCCCATCCAACACACCGAATCACCTCTGGTAGCCATGTCTCAACGTCTTCCAATCGCTTAATGACAAAGTACAGATGGGCGTACAATTCCACAAGCTCGGAACAGAGAGCCAACAGCTCCATGTAACTTCTTCGAGGCCAAGGTCCAGATAGGTCAGGCTCGTACTTGATGACACCTGAGAGTCGCTTGGCTCCCATCAGCTTCAGCACACACATTTCAATGTTGTCAGAGAAGGGATCGTCTGTGGCATCAACAACCAGTCCTGGATGTTTGATCTTCTCCGCGGCAAAAGTCATGACTTGGCAAAACAGAGTACCTGTATTACCCACAACAGCTGCTACAATAAGTCGAACGGCCTTTTTGCCGGACTTGGGATGCGGGAAGTTGCAACAGATCATACCAATGACGATACCGACACAGACGGTGACATAACGATGCCACGCAGCAGTGAAACCGTAGCCAACATATACGGCTCCAGGGTTCTGGCCATCTAGCCATGAAATGGAAACCACAAGACACATGGCAATGCACAGCATGAGTCTGGGCACAGGCGAGACTCCAGGAGGCCAGAATTCTCGGTAAAAGTGCATCAGCAACAAGACAATGCCAAACGCCACCATGAAGCCGTAGGGGTTACCATGACCGTTTCCAGTGGAAATGTACCATGTAACCATACCAATAACAACAGCGTAAAAGGTGTGGAAGATACGGTTGACGGCTGAGAACATGTTATCGGCAGCATACTCGGCAACGGACATACCCGTCATGACAACAGCCCAGTAACATCGATTCTTGTAATACCAGTAATGAGTGTTGGTGAACAGAGCGGGAGTGAGAGCAGCCACACAGAAAAGCGCACCCTTGATGGGTACCAGCCATGAAGAGGCACGTGATCTGGCGTAGTAGAGTCGGACCTTTTTGCCAATCTTGTGGCCCCAGTGTCGCGCTGGGAGAGCATCGGGATCTCGTTCTGCCTTCAGGGGGGTGATTTTTTCAGCCTCAGCGTCGTTTCCGACTAGAGCATCAGCAGAAGAAGTGAAGACAGAAATGGATGCGAATCGCAGATAAGCAATCTTGAAGATTCCAGTGATCCAGTGAGGAGTGGGGTGGTCCTTGTCGAAGGACATGAGCTTCTCAACCATGAAAGTGATGGTTCGATTCACCTCCTCGACATAACCACAATAGAGAGTCTTCTGCAAAAGCAGATAAGGGCTCTGTGTGCTTTCGGTAACAGCAAATCGCTTCTCTCTGAACGACTCAGTGGCCTTGGAGAAGTGCTCGTAAGCCGAGGAGAGCTCCAGAGCCATTGTTTCTTGGTCAAGAACACATTTCTTGTGAAACCATGGTAACCAAGACCACCCTCGGAAATCGTTGGCTGCAGTTATCCACTTGATAGCCACCTTCATCATGCCTGCCTGCTCTAAAACCATAGGGCCACAGATATCAGACAGAGACTGGATGGTTTCATCAAGATCAGCCAAAGTGACAGGTTTCTCGGATTGTCTCAAGACACTTGCAACGGAATGCTGAGTCTCATAGATACCGACGGGTGCATACTTCTTGTGAATCTCACTAATGATGGGCTCAATGGTTGCCTCTTTGTCCTCGATGATGACTCTTCGCAAATGTTCGATGGAATCGAAAATCATGATGAGACCAGTCAGCTGAGAGGTGAGACGTCGGGCTGTAATTCTGGCGCTCTGATACCCCGCTAGAGTGAACCGAGTGTAACTGAACTCCAAAGGGATGGGTCCAGACGACATTCGCAAAACAGGACCCAGACTTCGGAGACCGTTTACACATTGCTCGAGCTTCCAATATCCTAGCCAAGTGTCGGGTACACTTGGTTTGGCCTGGGACAAGAACCCTGCTTGCCATTCCAGTGTTTGAACCACTGCTCCTTGGAACCTCAGCAGCTTTGTGGTGAACTGATACCCTGAGGTGAAGGGGAAGAAGATGATGGCCACAACCACATTTGCGGCAAGACCAATACCCATGGGTTTGAGCATTCCCGCGCCAATAGTTTTGGGAGCGTACCATGGTAAATGCATAGAAGAGTCCGCTGCCACTGCTGCAGCGATAAATGACGTGGATGCTCCGGCTCCGTAGGTCAAGGGGTCACGAAACTTGAACCAGAAGCAAACCGAACAAGCAACGGCAACCCAGATGGCATAGACAACACCGGGACCAGCCTTCATGTAATGGCCATGAACGCAATAGTCCATCATGCATGCCACGAGTTCCTTCTTGGGTAAACTGGCTGAACAGACACCTCTTGCAACCACGTCCTTCAGAATATCTGCTTCTGTAACAGAGTCGTAGAAGTACTTGTTAGCAATGTATCCCGGGATGATGTATCCGCACACCCATCCCCAGACAATGAAGGCACACAGCACACAGTTTGCCAGGAAGGCTCCAATCACGGAGACTTGCCCTGACGTCTGCACGACTGTCATGATTAATGCCAGATGTGCTGAGGAGCCAGTCCATGCCCAGGCAGGTTTGACTGTGAGTAGAAAGAGCATTGAGAACGATGCAGCCCAATTTCGGATGATGATCTTGGCGGCTTTGATGTTCAGGTTGTCGAGAAACCAGTCGGGGTGGACGAACCGATACCAGTACGGTTTACCCGGCGGTGGCGGCGGGCGATTCGGGTACGCGCGATATGACTGTACATACGGCATGTTCGCGGGTGATTAGTTGCAACTTTCAATCAATGGTGTCGAGAGGTGTAGCTGAATCAGTGGTCTGTGTTGCAATGGGAGAAAACAATGGGAGTTGAGAAGAAGAAAAGAGGAAATGCAAGCAAAACTGGGTTAGTAAACAATCAGGAGATGCGCATGATTATCCGGAGTCTCACAGGCACTAGCCAGGGTACCTAGCGCTTCTTAGGTGCATTTTTAGATCCATCGATTGCGTAGTGCGCATACGGAGCGAGAGAGTCAGTTTTGGATTCTCGGACTCAGACAGTGGTGAATCAGAAGAAGAGGGCCGAAGTAGGTGCGACAGTGTGGAAGAAACATGAATCCCTGTCGACCCTTTGCAGCATCATGTAACAGTCGCAAGTCACACACTGTATGTCACATTGGCCACCATGCGACAATGCGGCTGTTGTTCTGAAAGAGCTAGGGAAAACTGTTGCTAGAGCCTTAATCACTGGTGTGGTATCTTCGATCCGACGTGTCCAATAGTCTGTGTCTCTAGTCCGTCGTGTTTCCCTGTGTCGAAAAGTAGCATATCTTTGGTCTTGTTTTGTGTCTCGTCTGTCTGCTCCAAGCTGTCAAATGTCGTTGGTCTGTGCCCGTTTATGTCTTTGTGTGCTGTGAAGTGTAATGCAGGGCTCATACTCACGTTGAAGGGTTGAAACTGAACCGTCAAGGGCCGAAGAAAGGTCGAAGAAGTAGTGAAAGGTGGTGAAGTTGTATAACACGAAAGTGCACCAAGGAAATGTGAAACCCGTGAGAGATAGAGTTGACCCACGGGGTATAATTGTTATTACGTCGCTGGATTCAGTTAGACTCGAGAAAGCTGGAACTCTGCGTTATTTAATGTGAGAGGGGTTTAGTGTGTGTAACTTGTGCAGAACATGGCCGATTAAAATTTGAAGAGCATCATCTGAATCTCCTTGACACAAACAGCTGACTGCCACTACCCTCATCACAATCAGACAGCTATTCAGACATTCCGGTCCCCCACCAACTCACATCACAAACGCACAGAAAACACCTTATTCACAACTATGCAGGCAAACAGCTTTTTTCCTCAGCCGTACGGTGTACAGATGATGCTCTGTTTGTGTTTGAGAGACGCAGACTGAAAAAGTAATTCTACGAACGTGCAAATATTTCTCTTTGCAACCTCTGAGATCATCCTCGACGATGCTTCATCATAGCCACTACTGGGCTCGCTACTACCCATACGTGCAAACTCTAATATATGTGGGCTGTACTAAACATGGCGTTTTCGGCTAAAGCTTGTGGGGTATGTTTGTGCATGGGTACGGAGTACGTTGTGTGCAGCTGTATGAGAGAGATGGCGATTGGAATGAAGAATAAGAGATGCCACAGGCTGTCACGTGAAAGTGGGACTTGCCGTCGACTGTCTGTGCCGACCTCTGTCAGTCGCATCACGTGACCTCATACAGTCACCTGTACGTCCCTACTGACACTCTCTGCCGATCCTGCCCCTTACACCTCCTGAACGGGACATATGAAAAGAGATCGACAGTGATAGTGCCGAGCAGGAAAAAGTGTAGTCAGCAACGTCGTAGATTATACAATAGAAGTCTGAAACTGAAACAGGGTTCCGCTTAGGTTTCAAGCGGTTTACGGGGAAGACAAAAGACATTGAGAAAGGTCAAAGTTACGGGTTGTCGATTCTTGAAAGCTCAGTATAGGACTGATTCGGTATTAGGAAGTCGGCAAACCAGAACTGATGGAATATCACATACAAACCAGCTCACTTCTAACACCCATATTAGCAATCTATAACATATCGAACCTATTGCTCCGTGTAAGAAACGCATTTGGGTGTGTCTCATACGTCTTCACGCAACTCTAAAGGGCCACCTGCGCGAAAATAAATGGGTATAAATAGATTCAGTCACTCCCTCAGCTGAAAGAGATACCAGCCAGATTTTTGATCGACTAACTACAATATCAGAATCGTTTAATCCGAGAAACCCGAGGGCTAAGTAATCACTACATGCTCCCCCTCATAATATTGCTATTTTCACCGTGCTTTGTTCTCGCTTAAGATTAAGGTTTCGGACTTATCGGATCTGACAGTCATATCTCCGTTTAAACGGCCATCGGACATCCGAAACCTGGGACAATGTTTAATATGTGTTCCTACCGTTGAGAAGATCCTCATCACGTGATTCAACGTCGGAGATAATGCGTGATATACGACATGGACATTACTAAGCTTAAGCGAGAGCTAGAATTGGGTATGTAGTGAGAAAGCTGAATCGATACAAACCAGTCTATAGCGCTGTAAGAAGCCACAGTGGCTGTGTCATGAATTCTCTTCTTTGAATGAATTTGTTGTAAGGACTGACTGTCCAATTCGTGTAGTTCCATGTACAGTCCGATTAGAGCCTTTCATCGTCACAATCAATTACAAATACTGTGCTCCCTAAAGAGAGAAGCTCAAGTCACGTGTTTACCCGTCATAAAGAAATCCCACGTGACCACCTCGTACCTTAGCTTCGGCCCGAAAATTGCTGTTGGGTTGCGTTGCCATAGCAACGTTTCTTATATGTATCATAGAACGAGCTCTATCCACAAAAAGGAAGCAGGTCAACGTCAGGAGTACAAGTAGTTCGCAACCGGAAAATACTGAGGTGTAGCCGTTGTTAGGTAGATGAACATTTCAGGAGCTATCCATCAAGTGGGGGGGACCCTCAACCGTGCTGGTCCTCAGCCGTTCTTTTGGAGTTCACTCCCAGGCATCTAACAAAAGTAGTTAAAGTTCAAGAAACTGGTCAACAATTGATGATGTAACACACCAAGAAACGGTACGGTTGCGGGTCCCCCCCACTTCAACAGCCTTCTTGCAGTTGACGTGATCAGTGTGGGGTAAAAACCACTCACGTATCTTGGGTAGATCAAGATGATGGTTTCAGCTCATCTCGGAATCGGAACTGTCGCGTTTGATTCTGGCTATCCGATGAGGATGGTATACTTGGGGGGTAATGATTATAGGCATTAATATTCTATTAAACTCTAGTATAAATAATTTACGAGACAGGTACGTAGGTAATTCAAGGCCGTTTGACTTAGGCAACATCTCGTCGCATCAGCTCGTCCAAGTAATACTCGTGTCCCCAATATTGTTCTCCGACCACCTCCTTTGTGGTGACCAGAATTCGATCCATTCGGTCGTACAGCTTGTTGGCCACACTAACAGCTGCCAGAAACACACTAGCATCCTCAGTTTGAGGAAGCAGAGTGTTGATGACACCCTCGGGATGGGCACTGTTGCTGCTGTCGCTAGCTCGTTTTTCCTGGCTACTGTCCTCCTTGGCTTCCATGGCCATGCAATGAACTTCACGAGAAACAACCTTGGCGTGCTCGTAGAACAGATCGGCTGTAGAGATCTGAGGTAGTCCCTTGCCTTGAACAAGAGCTCCACTCACCATGTACACCACTGAGAAGTAGTGAGCCATCAGATGATGGTTTCGCCAGCCTGCAACGAGCACGATTCGGGGAAGCCACAGATGCACATCCTTGACACGCTTGATGAAGGTGTACAGATGCAGAGTGAGTTCCACCACCTCAAAGCACAGACAGAGCAGCTCGTTGTAAGCCTTGGCAGGCCAGGGTCCAGATAAGTTGGGCTCAAACTTGACGACTCCAAACAGACGCTTGGCGCCCATGAGCTGCAGAACTGTACCGGTCACGTGGCCAGAAACTGGGTCCTTGGTGGCATCCACAACCAGATCCGGGTTCTTCATTCTCACAGCAGAAAACTCAGACACCTCACAGAAGATGCTGGCAGTCTCACCAACCACGGCACTGAGGATCTTTCGAATCATCTTCTTACCGGATTTGGGCTTGGGAACGTTGGAACCAATGGTACCAATACCGATACCAGCCACAACACAGACATATCGATGCCAAGCAGCAGTGAAACCAACACCAATATCCACAGAAGATGGTTCTTGACCATCGTACCAAGACAGACCCAAAACCAGGTTCATGGCCACAATAAGCATGATTCTGGGGAAGTAGGATCTTCCAGGAGGAATAAACTCTCGATAGCAGATGGCGAAAAAGGCAATGATACCCATAACCACACCAAAGCCGTAGTAGTTACCTCTTCCGTTACCCGTTGAAATGTACCAGCCCACCATTCCAATCACAACGGCGTAAAATGTATGCAGAACTCGGTTGAAGGCGTTGAACAAGTTGTCTGCGGAAATCTCGGCCATAGACATGTTGGTCATGACTACAGTCCAATAGATTCGATGCGAGTAGAACCACCAATGAGATTGTTTGATAAGACAGGGCAACAGGGGGATGATGGTGAAGATAGAGGCTTTGATGGGGGTAATGAAACGGGGCTGGATGACGTAATGGTATGCCGATCGAACTTTGCCTCCCATTCGATGCAAGAAATGCTGAGGGGCACCATGGTCGGGGTCTCGAGATTTAGGGAATCGACTCTCGTTCTCGTTCTCTGTGATCGCTTCATTGCTTGCGGCAGCCTTTCCAGGAGACATGGCAACCAGGCCAGCCAGCTTATGAATCTGGAGATGTTTCCAAGACAGACCAGTGGTGAGTCTGGGAGTGGCCTTGTTCTGGTCGAGTTCGCTGAGCTGATCAACAAGTAGAGTCATGACTCGGATCAACTCGTTGAGGTACTCCACATAAAGAGCCTTTTGCATGGCCAAAAAGGGAGTGCTTTTCTCGTCGTGATGAGAATGGATAGCCATGAACCGTGAGACGGCCTGCTCATAGATCTCACGAGCTGCAGCCAGCTTCTCGGCCATTTCTCGTTGACGGGTGGCGTGTTTGGACCGAATGAAGGGGAGAATGGTGTAGAATCTGAAATGGTTAGCAGTATCAATCCACTCACAGCACACCGATAAAGTCTGAATCATAACCTCCAACATGGGTGAACAGGTCATGTTGATATCCTCAAAGGCAGCGTCCAATTGCTCCAGAGTCAAGGGACGATCAGCCAGAATGGACGCCATGGACTTAGTGTCCTCGTAATTTCCAACGGGGTAGGGCTTTCCATTTGGACCCTCCTTCTGCTCTCCACCCTGATATCCTCCTACAGACACTCTGGCCTGCTCAAAACTGTCGTAGATTGTGGTGATTCCTGCACATGTGCTTGTGAATCGTGAAAAGGTGATGAAGAAGGAAGGATACAACTTTAGAGGGAACCGTGTGTACGAAACCTCCAGAGGTAACGAGCCAGAGACGATTTTCATAACTGGAACGAGCATTCTAGTTCTCGCCACAAGACCCTCATGACCATTGTACGTCCGCCAGTTCTCGGAAGACGGTTTCACGCCGTTCATAAAGTCCTTTTGGAACTGTAGAATCGACTGAACGCCCTTGAATGCCCGAGTAACATAAGTGGTATACTGGAAACCTGCAGTAAACGGGAAAATGATGATTGCTACCAGCAGGTTTGTGGCGAATGCAATTCCCATGGGTTTGGTGATCAGAGCTCCGGTCTCCTTGATGTCCACCCAGGGAGTATGCATGGAAGTCTGGGCGCACACGGCTGTAGCAATCATTCCAGTGATGGCTCCGTTGCCGTAGAAAAACGGGTCTCTGAACTTGAGAAAGAAGTTGATTGAGCTGATGACGGCGAACCAGAAGGCGTACACCACTGAGGCGTTACCCTTCATGAAGTAGCCATGTTCACAGGCGTTCATTAGACACGCCTCCAGCTTGGGACCTGCCACACAGACTCCCTTGTCGATGAGTATCTGGGCAAAGTCCTCCTTCTTTAGCCCGCCGTAGAAGTAGTGGTTCGAGATATGCTGGGGCAGAATGTTACCACAGATCCACGAGCACACAATGTATAGCATCATGACAATGTTGGTGATAATGGCGGAGGGCACAGAAAGCTGGCCTGAAGGAGACACAAAGGTCATGATGGGCAGCAGATAGATGGTGCTTCCAAACCACTTGCGTGAGTAGGGCACAATCTCGACGACAATCATGCCGAAAGTCGCGCACCAGTCTCGAAAGATGATCTTGAACGACGGCCAGTCCAGGTGTTCCGTTACCCAGATGGGATGCAAGAAGCGGTGCCAATAGGGCAGCACCGGCGGTGGTGGCGGGCGATTCGAGTGGGCTCGCATGGATGTGTAGGAGATTGAAAGCCTGCCCTCGTCTTTTTTGGTCGCATTTTGTGTCTCGCAAGGGATATATTCGGTATAACCCTGTTTTGGGGCCCCGTCATCGGAGGTATAGGTTGGTGGTCTTTCTGAGGGGGTTCTAAGCCGGGAAAACCGATACTACTGCTAATCTGGCCATTTCTTTCAGTCTGGACTGGTCCCTTTCTCGATATCTCCACTGGATAGCTCACAAACGGGTATCTCCATCAACCCGTATTTCTCGGATTAACATTATCGCATACGTCTGTGACAGTTAAAGCCGTGCGGGTGGGGAGTCGGTAAAAGTGCCGTATCTGATGCAAAAAAGCTCGGAATAACAACAGATTTTTTGTCAGCAACAACTCCAACAGCTCATTTATCAATAACAGCCATGTATACCCCCAAATCTCACGTATTCGTTGTCCTCGTTAACGGAAAAGTGGCACGCCCTAACCCCAGGTCCATCCTCGCGAACTCAAAGGTGGGGCTGTAAGCTGCACACTGTAAAGGGAAGCGGAGACATCGCTGTGCAGGAAGTGCACGTGGATAATGAGACACATGGGATATTGGTGTCTGAGAGTTATACTGGGGGAAGTTCATTGGGGCTGTGTTTTCGCTTTCACGTGACTCGAGTTGTACAAAAGTCGACTTTGTGGTGCCTTTTGTGGTTACTCGTACACTGAACTCCGACCTGTCTCGAAAGGGAAGTTTAATACATTTCGGGGGTTGACTGGATTTATAGACGACGAGGGGGGCATATATGGGATAAGCGTATTAGCGGTTCACAGCCGAGGTTTGCGTGGTGCCAATAATAAGACATGGACCCCGGATTTGTGTGAATCACATATATGCCCTGTCTCCACAGCTCACCCTCTATATTGCTCTCAAAACCCGACTCTCTTTTGGCATAATCATTCTAGCCCACTAAATAAGCTCTTCTCTTCGTTGATAATATGGCGAAATCACGCGCACGCTATTTTACTCTTGTTGCGTGGAGCTACTGGTGTAAGTATTGCACTGATGTCCACAGGCTGCATCTCATAGCAATCCACATTTCTGTGGCTGCCAAAGGGACAGCGTAGAGGTCATTAATCTCGCCACTCGCTTCGTTGCCAAGCCATGCACATCGCCACACGGCAGAAGAAGGCGCGACAACAGCGTCGGGGTACACACTGGTTTTTTACCCACAGTTTGAAAACTCTAGAGCGAATGGCGTTGAACTTTCGTGGACTCCGATGGGGGAGGTTGGACTAAGATAGCGGCTTCAGATGTGAGGGGAAAGCTGCTTTAGCGGGTTCTATCATTTAGTAAGGGACAACCGTTAGTCCCGGGTAATCAGATTCAACCTACTTGTCTTTGTATGTCCGGAAAAAGGATCGACAGGAGTCCATTTAACCCTCTAGCTAAACCATTATCTCCGATAATCAGAGGTTTAATTGGTCGACATAAGCTCAATTTTCATTTCATGGAGCATTCGCCTAAAGCTTAGCCCGCTAAAGTTTCTGTGTCTCCCACAAGATGCATGAGACAACGAAAGAGAGATAGGGGAGTAACACTGGAAAGGCGGATTGCGTAATTAGTCCATTTATTGGCCGAAAACGAAATCAGGGCAGTCGTTCATTTGTGCGTATGTGACCCGTCAATGTTGGTGTCTTTTCGCGATGCATTCAGTTTCGAAGAAGACCATCAGGGACATCTGCTTCGCTGCAATGATAGTCTCTCCCCGAAGAATTAATGAGAGAGAGCGCGTTCTTATATATCACAGGAGACGATCGAGTTGATGCCAAGCGAGAATATCATCGGTAACACCCAATCTCCTTCCGATGGGGTATTTGTGTGCCCTTCGGAACACTGGCTGCAATACGATACAGCTCATATTAGGTGTCCCTGTTCTGATGTGCCCATGAGAGTTCCCAGCGGAGAAGGAGACCCGATTAAACTCCCAGAAGCTTCTCCCTAAGCGAGATGGAAGTTCTTTATTTAAGAGATGGTACTGGGTATGACCTTCCCTTGTATAGGCAACGTACTGTAGATCCACAGTCTGCACGCTCGACGATAATGGCCACAATTTGCAGCCTGAATTGTATCGCCAACCAACCAACCGTGCCGTATTATTGGTAGCCGCAACCTACAGAAGATGTACATACAGAAACCCACCCAACTGGTGATCAACAAGCTACTCTTACAGAAAGTTCAATATGGGCATTTGTTGATTTTCCAAACGCATTGTTGCTGAGACAGGGTGGGTCTGCTATTTATTCAGCATCCCCAGATCCGTCATGTGAAATACTCGGTCCTTTTCAAGAGGATACAGAAGGAGTGGCACTCCAAGAGCTCTATCCCTACCTCGATTGGAAACAGCTTCTGGCAACCTGAACAACTCACTCAGTAATGTATGTACCTCACGATTTTCATGATCGTCGCTGTCCATTAACGACCCCGAAAGAGACTGATAATTACCAGTGTCCACTATACAGTGTGTAGCGAATAACCGTTAAGCGCTGGCTGGGGGATTTGCAGATGGGCTGATTGACAACATTAGAAAGAGGTGATCGTCGAGGAAAGAGGCTCTTGGGATAGAAGTTTCAGTAAACAGGCACCTGCAGAGGTCTCTACTGCTTTCACGTATTAGTCTACTGTCACAGAAAAGTTGTGCTGGTGCTTACATACACAAACAGGACGACATGATTCAAATAAGGTGCAGGCAGTCGACGTAACATCAACGCTCTTGTCGCCATAATACAGTAACTACCGGCTGTGATGAAGAGATGGTTGTTATTGCCTTTGAGTCAGGAAACTCGCTTCGCTGGTTTACCCAAATTACTATGGGTTATTACCACGCTAACTGCACGCCCTGGACACTATCTGTGTACATTATCGAAGGCTTATTCACACCAAGGTTCAATGTGCTTGTGCCCCAAAATAGAGCGTGCCCTTCATATATTCTAGGGCGAGCTCAACATGGTCACGATGAAGAAGCAGTCGGGTCAGGATCCGCGCTGAACGCTATCCTGACGACTCCTCTTTCAATAGTATGCACCCTTCTCACGCCAACCAGAAGTACAAGGCAGTCTACTTATGGAGTTGAACGAGCCGTTGCTTCCAACAAAACACCCTACAAAGATCATCGCTCATTTTAACCCTTTTGGTAACCAACTCTTACGAGGCTTCTAAAGGAAGTAACTAGCGAGATGCCTGATTAAGGTTTGCGACTCTCAAGGCAGCTCACTCATCAAATAAGGTTCATAGATGCAGCAGCGCGACGCGAAATTCATTGATGTCACCCACCACTTCCATCACACACAATCTCACGATGAACGAGACTAAAAAACAACGAGATATATGACCTCGAAAAAACGGAAACTCCTGAAAGGCCAGTGAATCGGGGTACCATAGAGATCCTTGTGTCCGTTAGTGTGAGTACGGCTACTTCTTGTGCTTCTTGGGTTCTTTTCCAGCGTTTCACTGATTCTCGAAGGCCGGGTAACCCCCAAAACTCCAACGTGTATGGTGCGAGCCCGAGCCATCAGAAACGCGAAACAAACATCTCGATGAACTCGTCAGACTCTAGTTGATCGAACATGATCGCTTTTGAAGCAAAATTAGCACATATCTGAAAAACACCGAAATCGGCCGTTTCGCCTGTTCCGTACTCGGGAGAATGGAGCAAAACAGGCCACTTCGAGTCTGCTGACTAATCAAAAAATTTGCGAATAATGGGCCTGGAGCTGTAATAACAGGACTACAAGAATCTTCAGGATGTGGTCATTATAACGGTTCATTTCGCTTATCTACCCGTCGCCTCTAATGTGATTTCATCCTCCAACGGAATCTCATTTTGGGAACTTTACCTCGAGTTTGGCCATTCTGAACATTCATTTCTCGAAATTGGAACTCTGGAAAAACTCTAATCGTCCAACTTGGTCTCAAAACCCCAAACCTCGAGATTGGAAGTGAAAACTGCGAAATCTGAGAAAAGTCTTTTGTGGGTCCATTAGATTCGCCTGAGTCCAAGCACTCTGAAAACACCATTCTTGAGTCGATTTGGATTTTATTTGGGGGTCATACAACCAGCTGAAGTTGTCTGTTTTGATGACGTCATCATGCATATTTTAAGGTTATCCGGATGTACCTTCCTAAAAAGGAAGTCTTACGAGATTCCACCATTTCGTACGCAACAGCAGATTCAGAGCTGCTAATCACAAAAAGAGCAGACCGGGCTGTAGAGGTGGTGTCGTTAAGTCGTTATATCTACTTTACTGTAACTCTTGATGTGACTCTTACAGATGTTTGGGGGGCCAATACTATATCAGATCTTATATCTCGCCAAACAGCTCGAATAAAATCCAAATTCACATTTGAAAGCCGGATTCGGAACAGTCAGACTCCAAGCTTTCTCTTTAATGTAGTTCTAATGGATTCTGAGAGATGTCATGTTTTTCTCAAAAGTTGAGCTGAGTTGAGACTTTGGGTCAAATCTCGGGATTAAGGTTTCAAGATCGGCGAAAGTGGGCGATCCCTGGAAATCATCGAATCTGGGGTGTTTCTGAACTAGTTTGGGGGTTTGTAGCTGTTGTGGTACTCTGATTAGAAAAATAATTGCACTGTTGTACTGTACTTCTGAAGCTTTGGGGTATCTTTTGGTAATATTAGTTTCTCTACAGAGCTGCTCCTCGGCAAGATAGATCCGACCCCTAGGGTTAAAAACAGCCAAATCTGACGATTTCCCCGGGGTGGGGGTCAGGGGAAATTCACGATTTCGGACGTTTTGAAAAAATATTGACCAAGGCACTTGAAAGGGGCATTTGGTGAAAGAGGAGATTCTCAGTTTTATCATGGTATATCTTGTCTCCCTCCCAACGTCCTTACTCTACCACCTCTATTGTCATATCTCAGAGGCCGGGTAACCCTAAAGTGAAGCTGCGAACTCTTGTGATTCTATGATGGCTGATGTGGTTGAAGTGTGAGGTTGAAGTTCCATTTTTGGGTTACCTGGCCTTCATGTGCATTCAGGGATAGTGATGTAATCCGGCTTAGTGGTCGCACCCCTCTCTGGTGGCACCCTGAGTTGTATTATTGGAGCTTATATCATGTGATCTGAATACTTATTCCTAACAGTAGAGACCTGTAAAAAGGGATAAATAAATGAGACTCGGACTGCTGGATACTTTCGGACATGATTTCCTTTTAGGCCAATTGATGTGTCGCTTTCCCCACTTAATCACCACTTTTTTCGCTGATAAATTTTCGACCTCACGTGATCTAAGCTCGGAATAAGCAACTGAGGGTAGGACAAATGGGGGGTGGGACCACTTATCGTACATTGTGGCTGTTGTAATCGAATACGACAGAGATTACACTCACAAACACCACACACAAATGACACGTTAATGCCAAAAAAACAAACGATTCCCAAATCAGAGCCAGCAGCTACCGACCTACCGAACAGCCATTTTCTCTTTCTGTTCATCCACCTCTTGAAACTACTTGCACCACAGCGTTCTCGGTCTTTCCACTACTTCCTCTTAGCTTCGTTCATGCAGGGATCGACACTAAATCTCGCCACTAATGCGACCACGATGATGGCTCTCGAAACTCAATCCGGCGTTCTGAAAAACATATAAAGCCCCTCCATCGCCCTGTTCTTCCGACATCAGGAGACCACCAATCTCCCAGCTCTCGCAGAGGATTCGATCACTTCGAGAGATGCTGGCACTGCTGAGCGAAAGCTCGGAAGCAGTTCTTGTCTTGCGCGAGCGGACAATCATCACATCTTCACTCCTACCATGACGCAACTTGAGTCTGCTCTTTTTGCTGAGTTGGGGGTGTTATAACACCTCTCTTCATGCATCTACGAGATGGAGTAGTGAAGAGCAAAGATTCGCAATCTACTCGTGAGCCCATTCTCGCTGATGGTTCGCAACCACGGGTGAAACTCCCAGCATGGATAACGACACCAGAATGCTCTGGGGGGATGAACTGTCTTTTACACAGTCATATGTCACCTCCATCTGATACTGACTTGGTACCAGTACACCAGGAATCACGGTCAAGAGAACTGCTTAACAGACGATCCGCATCTGATCCAGCTTGTCCACCTGAGCATAAACGCCACTGAGCAGTGTTTGTGCCAAATCCTGCCAAACCGCCAGAGTGAGGTGCCCATCGAGGCCACCGACACGAATGCCGACAACACCGACACTACAACAACTCTTAAATGCCGCCTGGAGCTGTTGATGGTGAAATTCCACCAGCCACCAGAGTAGGAGACGTTAAAGCGACTGAGACACGTCAAGTTATTCCAGCTAAGTGTGATAATACTGGATCCTGCGAGACGAAGACGGAAGCGCCGAGGTGATACTGTGAACTGTGAAAGCAGAATGCCAGTACCTTAGAGATAGACCAGAGCCACAACTGTCATTCCAATGAGAACATGAGCCCACGAGCCAGGGCCAATAAGTGCAACTGGGTGATGAGAGCCACAGAGCCGCCATGAGAGCACCCCAAAGCCAGTAAGTGCTGCGAAACCAGTGAGAACTAGTCGTGCAGTCGGAGATCAAACGGTCAGATTCGCATTCTGAAGGATGTAGGCAGTCGAACCTCGAACTGAGGATGTAGACCACGCCGAACCTTTTAGCTATAGAAGAGAGGACGTAAGCAATAAGCTGAACCTCTGGGGTAAATACATTCCGGACCATTTAGTCCCACCCAAACATTGTCTCGTAGTCAGATGTGTGCATTGTAGTATATTGATTGTAGTCGTAACGACCTGCATCCAACTAATCGTCCGGATTATTTTGTGGACCCTGATGGCGTAATACTGACCAATAACCTGAAATATCATGGAACCTTTGTGGTGAAACTAGCGTAGGACGCTACAAGGGTCGAAAGGTGGATAAGTCTTCATTTCCACAAAGAGAAGCAGCCAGTTCTGAGACAACTTGTGGCACCTCGATGATTCCCCTTCACGTGACTTCGAAGCCTTTTCCTGCTATCACAAACGGCACTATGATGTTACATTAGTTATGCGCAGGGACACGCATGTCACCTGCACTGAGATTAGAGTGAACATGATTTGGTGGAGGGGACTGATAAATGAATAGGATGTTGCTATAGTCTCCAAAAGAGCAAATGAGAGAGAGCACCAACACAATCCGCTTGGTCGCGATTTTGTATTGCCATGCCATTGGTTTCATCGGAATACAAGCCATCTACAAACCGCGGTCATCTTGGCACAGCATTGAGTTCACTTGGCACGGCATCACCGGTCTCTATAAAGTTTGGGGGTCACTTGCGTGGAGTTTTGGAAGCGGCTCGGCTGTGGTGAATTTGAGCTTCAAGAGGCCCGTTTGATATTCGAGCGAGATTCTGACATGACGCCTTCCCATAATGGCAAATTCTGATTGCCACAGTACAGTACATACTCCCACTGTGAGATCCACATTTCTTTGTTGAGTTTAGTTCAACGGTGAGCCAATGAAACAAGGCGCTGTGTCCCAAGCCATATAATTCTCGACAACGTAGAACGAACTCACCGTGTCTCGTTGTCGGAAGCTAAATTGGAGACCCTTGCTGGCGGTCTGTGCAACTGTGGTACGAGCACATCGTATGGCAGGTAATAGGGCGCAGGACAGCAGTAATCGGCACAACTATGGAACCAGTGGGAGGTAACGCAGTACATACTTGAATCTCGGTATCAATGGATGATGCAGTACCAGGTAACAGTCACTATGCTCCCCCACCTTTGGGGGAACGAATTATGAGCGTTGTGGGGTGTTGCCACGGAAAATTGTGGATAACAATGGCGCAATCTGACCTGTAGCACCATCAATGCTGTCATCACGAGAGGCACTTGTGGATTCATCTTGGGAAACTCTCCCTGGTGCCACACGACGTTATTACCAACCGGTATCAGACCCCACCCAATCCACCAACTCAATTAGTGTCGATCGTCCGTGGGGGGAGGAGGATGTGGGGGCCTGTGATTCGGCAAATGAAACGTTACAAACTACCTAATCCTCAACGATCTATGAGAAACAGAGGGACCATATAATCAGTACCAACCGCCGTTCATCATCTCTTCCACAGTTTGGTTACGCTATAAAGATGCCTAGTCGTACCCCCGAGGGCTGGCGAGACCCGTTGATCCTCACATGGTATTGTTAATTACCACAGAACACTAACCTAATCATTCCTCCACCTTACCAACAGATTGGCAAGCGCCTTGCCCTCCTCTGGTGTGTGGACTCGGGTATAAAATCATGACCTCTCCCCGGGATGAACAGTATCAAGCAACTCACACGCCATGAAGTTCTCCATCCTCACCCTCGCAGTCTTTACTGCCCTTGCCTCCGCCGCCACTCCCAAGACTCTCAAGGTCGGCTTCAACCAGCGAATCAACCATCTCAAGAAGTCTCCTAACCCCGATGGTCTCGCCAACCCGGCTAAGGACCCCACCAACCCCCAGGCCGTTCTGAACAACAAGGTTCTTGAGTACGTTGTCGACATTACTCTTGGAACTCCTCCCCAAAAGTTCTCCGTTCAGATTGACACCGGATCTTCCGACCTGTGGGTCAAGGCTGACGGCTCCTCTATCGCCTTCAACAGCTCCAAGTCCTCCACCTACGAGGATTACAAGCCGGGCCAGTTCTACATCTTTTACGGAGATCAGACCTCGGCCTCGGGAGACTGGGTCAAGGACACCCTTGAAATTGCTGGAGCCTCCATCCCCCAGTACGTCTTTGCTGCTGCTACCCAAACCGATACCGACCCTGTCTTTGGTATCGGCTACCCTGCCAACGAGGCTTCAGACTCCAGCCTGGAGAGAGGTGCTCAGTTTGAGTATGATAACGTTCCCATCCGTCTGGCAAAGTCTGGAATCATCAACACTCCTGCTTACTCCCTGTACCTCGACTCTCTGCAAGCCACCACTGGAAGTCTGCTCTTCGGAGCTGTTGACACCTCTAAGTTCTCTGAGGGGCTTGCTCTTATCCCCTTCATCAAGGACCAACCTTCGGACCCTGCTCCTCGGGAGTTCCAAATCACCCTTGACTCTATTGACTTTGGTGACTCCAACGCCCTGGATGTTGCTCGTCTGGCCCTTCTCGACTCTGGAACTACCTTGTCGTACATTCCTACCACCACTTACTGGACCCTGTTCCACTCTTTGGGACTGTACAACACCCAGGATGGCCCCATCGCTTCCCAGTCTCAGATTGACAAGTGGAAGAGCGACGGATCTGCCATCACTTACACCTTCCAGGGAAAGAAGGTGAATGTGCCTCTCACCCAGCTGTTCATTGCCGATACTAATGACGATGGTTCCCAGCAGTATGTCACCACCGACGATGGCACCCAAGAGGCCGCCTACGCTTGGTTGGTTGCTGACGCTGGAAGCGACCAGGGCCAATTGATTCTGGGAGACTCCTTCCTGAGATCCGCCTATGTGGCTTACGATCTCCAGAGCAACCTTGTTGCTCTTGGCCAGGCCAACTACGAGGGTGGAGAGGAGAACATCGTTGCTATCAGCTCCGGTGGTATTCCTTCAGCTACCAAGGCTCCTTCTGCTGCCACCTGGACCGCTGACACACCTTTCTCCACCGCCCCTATCTATCCCACTGGAACTGCCGCCGTCGGACCCAAGTCCAAGTAGAGTAGGGTATATCAGGCTGTGCTCTCAGTTGATCACTCATTTGAGATTCTATAACTAACTATATTGATGACGTTTGAACCACTGTATACACTGTAGTGGAGTATGAATGACTACAACTTCGCCTCAACGCTGTAATATCTATCGCTCTAAGCACCTGGCAATATGACATTGCTCTATAATTTACCGAAAATCTCCCACACCATTTCACTGCCCGCTTTTCCGACACTTTTCACCTCTCCTTTCGTCATAAGCTCCAAATGACCCTTACCAAGAGACTCGCCCAACTCCTTATACTTGTCAATAAGATGACGGGGGGTTGGGAATAGTTTCTGGATGGCCTGCGCCTTTTCAGCCGAAATACCGTTGATTGTCATTAGCATTTGGATGAAGAGCACCTTAAGAGAATGATTCGATTTCAGATTCTTGTCCTGCCAAGCGGTGAGCATCATCGTCGAGAAAGAGTCTCGAGATTCAGAGAAGCCACCAATCTCTTTTGATCCTATACTCAGGGTGACTCCATCAAAGCACGCCTTGACAGACTCGTACAGACTCGCCATGTAATCGCAGCTTTCTGCAACGTTCTTTGTTTTCTTCAGAAGAAACCCATCAATTGCAACCACTCGTCCCAAGATACTGGCAATGGCCTTGTCACGAATTTGGACAGAGGTCCTTGCCATTGAGTAATGCTCCACCAAATAAATAACATTCTCAACTCCGCATTTGCGTAGTCGACTCTTCTGCTCTTCGTAGCGGGAGTCCACAATCGAAGAGTTCAGGTCATCGTATCGCTTTCGTTCAATGATGGTGTTCAGCACGGCAATCCTCTTATTCGACTTGTGACGAGCTGCAAACAAGAAGTCACCCAAGTAGAGCACCGAAGGTACGACCGTAACCTTCTTCTGGCTCAGCCCCGAGATTGCCTGCTGAGCCTCTTCTCGATTGTTTTCACGTTTGTCCACAATCAGAACAATCTCGTATGAAGATGGTTCCCACGTGGCGTCAGCCACCTCTGTCGTGGATAAACTCAATCCTGCCTTTCGTAGTTCCGCCGCAGCAACCGTGGCCCCATCACTCATGGGGACCACGTGTACGTCCATGTCCTCATCAGCCGCGTGTCGGTTCCATGGCTTTCTCGCCTGAGATGATGCTGCTAGTTGTGACTTGTCTGAAAAGCCTTGGATGTCGTCACGCTTTGTAGTAGTCTTCGTTCGCTTTTGTCGCTCGAGTTCTTCCCGCAGTTCTTGGGCTGGTCGTTTCTCCTGTGGGGTAAATCCTCTCAACTTGTTTGCTAGGGCTGTTCCTGCAGGTGTCAGGCTGTAAGTGCTTATCTTGTTCATTTTGGAGGAAGTGGCAAGCCCCTCACTTTTGAGCTTTGCAAGCCCACCCCAAGTTTTGTCTTCTTTGGTGATTTTGAGGACCTGCTCCTTAGTTGTTGGGTTGGGCAGAGATACCAGTGCTATCAGTAAGTCATAAGCAGCAGTACCTGGCTTCGGGTAAAACGTGCTAACCGGTGGTGCAGATGGCACGACAGGCGCTCTAACTGGTGCAGAGGCTCGGGCAACTGGTGCATCGTCGGTCAGATCAACTGTATCCGTCAGGTCCACCGTGTTTGCTGCAGAGACTGAATTTGGTAGAGGATCAGTAAATCCGCTTGCCCCTCTACCAGCCTTGCCCTTTTCCTGTCTGAGTTTCTCCACCAGCTCCTCGTGTTCCCTCACAACGGCATCCTGAGTAGCCTGCTTTATTCGCTCTCTTTCGCGCAGAGCTGTTTCGTCTTGTTGTCGTTTTTCCTCCTCTACCTCCTCACGCGCCTTTTGTCGCTTCTCCAGAACTTTTCCCCAGCGTGTTTCCAGCACACCCAGAGACTTTGTGTCGACGTATTTCTTAAGATCGGAGACTTTGAAGATCAGGGGGCCATCCATACCCTTCTGCACAGTCCTGAGAACCTCCAGCTGGTCTGAAAAGAACCGAGCCTTCTTGGAGATGGCAGAAACCGATTTCGCCAGAGAGAGGTCTGCCTCTGTGGCAGCAATCAGGTCGTTGAGAATACCTTTCTTGCTCATTTATGGTGTTGGGTGCGTCGCGTTGCGTGTCGCGAAAATAATATAGGTACGTCTGAGCTCAAATGACATCAAGGTTTCAGGAACTCAAACGCGAAATGTGACGATAGTCGTCAGTGGAGAGGAATAAGGTTTACGGCCTGACAGATCCGCCTCGTCACGGGGTTCACCTTAATCATTCAGTGCATAAGTGACACATATGAGAATCGTCCCAAAATAGAGTTTTAATGTCATGTGACCACCTGTGAGGTTTGGTGCAGACGTGCACCAATCTCCCTCTCTAGACTTCATGTGCACGAAGTGCACATTCGTGCTGATGTAAGCCACATGCACACCAGCCTATACCGATTGATGCATGATTGATGCCTCATAAGCACCTTGTGCTTATACCCATGACATGACCAGTCAGTTGGGGCAAAGCCCCAACTTGTTTGTGTCCCAAGTATACAAACAGCCTTGTTCCATATTAGTAATGCATCCATTTCTGTAGAAAGTCGTCTGTCTGTCGACAGCTCCGCAGGAGCTCGCAACCGCTCGACCCAAGGCGCTAGGACGGAGGTCCTAGGCCACAACATCGACTTTCTCCCTCTCGACAAGCAACAGTACTACTGCTACTCGTGTAACGTCTTGGGCTCCGCCTCAGACCGTTATCCCACAACTGTGTTCACTGCTGCAATTCAAAGCACACTTTCTGAGTGTGGAATGTTCCCCACTCTTTCTCATAATTACCATAACACAGACAAATTCCACAGTCTATATAACTGCCTCCCGTCCCCCCTTCTTCTCTTCTTCCCCAACAGGGTCTCTCAACACGATTCGACAAACCCTCTCAGACGCCATCAACAGCAGACGACACAGTCAGAGACCCAAGTGGTGTCAGAGCTTCTCACTCACGTCTCTGTTTGTGTTGTCTTCTTCCCCCGTGAGTACCCACCTCGTTGTTCCGGCCCACCCGTCCCTTTCACGATGTCTTGCCAGCAAGGTATCGTCAGCACTCGTCAGCACTGGTGTTAACCCGTGGTCTGTGAGTCCATACTCTTCCAGATGTCGCCAATCGTGACACAGACTCCAACCACTTTGCTCATCTACTAACACAGACTCTGGCATCATCGGGGCCATCGATATCTGACATTGATGGCCGGCACCTGACAGCCCTACCTAACAGTCAGACACGTGACTGCCACCGACATCCATGGCACATTCCCGTGTCTACCCCTTCCTCTGTGAGTACTTTTATTAGATAATGCGCTATCGACGTCACAGCGATTTTATCGGGCCATTCCTAACATGATACAGGTGAGAGGGTTCTGGAGTTGTCATAGACCACAGCTGATGTAGTGGTGACAACTTCTGAGCCCTCTACGGTCCTGTCAAACATCGCCTGAACACTTTGCACAATAACGCGCCATGTTGATACCTTGACATATGAGTCTACATGATTTCAGGACATTGATATCCCTGGGAATCTCCCGAAGCATTGCTAGAAGAACAGAACAGTTGACCCCAGTAAATGCTCCTCACTCAAATAATCTTGCGTTTGATTTTCCCCGGTAATCGCTAAACTATTGGCTTCTTACGACTGAGTACTCAGAGTTATACGAGAGTGCTGAAACCAATAGGGTCGAGTTGTGGCTGCTAGCTGCGGTCGATTGTCATGATTCAGTAGGTAGCTCTCCAGCGTGAACTCTTACTGTACTATCACCACCAGATCATTACACTTGTACTTGTACTGTACACCAGATACTGGGAATCAGTTGCAGCATGAGTATGGCTGACACGGTGGGGTACGGAGCTGGGCAAAAACGAACACCAATCACTTCACGAATGGCAAAAGAATTGCAGCACCCAGGATTCTCGTATGGTCTCCCACTACAATACTAACTGGGCTCTCTGGTGCTTGACTATGGCTGATCGGACGGGAAGCCGTATTTTCACCAGGATATGGCCGCAACTGGCAAAAAACGGGGGTTGCAGCTATTTGAGAGGCTGAAAAAGTCACGTGTACGCGAGAAATGGATGCAGAGTACGATACTGAGGGTAGAGTGAATGATTTCACACCTCCATGACAATACTATTGGTTGTTGTGTAGCTGTTTGTAGTACTGGTTTTGAGAAGAAGAACGTTGTCATTTTCATCTTTCAAAACGACCAGAATTGCTCTATCAATGAAACTAATGACACTATGTTCCCCATATGTTAACGAACATTTCTCTTGTTCGTTCAGACCATCATCGTTGTTATTGATCGAGTTGGACCGAAAACTCCTGATGGTTGGTGCGCGATAAATTGGTTAACCCTACTCCAACTAAAGTCTCGCAGGAGCTCAACTAAATAGATGACTGCCTACTGTACCATGCATGAAATATGCACTGGAAGCACTGGAAGCTAAACACCACATCACAAATGACATTTCATCAACCAATCCATCATGATGCCATCCACGCAAGGACACTACAAGGGCCATATTTGAATTAACAGGCCTCGAAGACAACAATGCAACACCACCCCTGATGTCATTCGATCTACAAGCTGTTCTGTGTCCGGTTCCATCCCCCACACAGAAATACAGATATCTACGTCCTATGATACCAGGACAAGACACGTGTTACATCGATATCAGCTGGAGATACCCTCACTGTGATGCTACGGAACGATACACGAGTGACCCGTGACTATTTCCCTTGTGTTATCTTACATATGGACTCTAACAGTTGACCCGTTGTAGCAGATACTGAGGATGGGTGGTGATACTCAGAGAGTCCTTAGGCCCTCTTGAAGAGTGGATGAGCGGTAGTACCCTTTGTAGGCACAAGTCTGTTAGATGCCCCAATACAGTACCATTAGATAGTTGATCTTATTGCTACCTGTCTACATACTACTTGCACCTGCTAAGTACACGTAATCTAGGTCGAGTTGGCATAGCGGCTTGTGTCCCAACAAAGACGCACTGTGCCACCCTTTAAATACGGATCTACAAAGCTCTTCAAGTATTCTAAAGGAGACCCGGGGGTATTATTGATTATGGGAAATGTATATTCTATCAGTTAGTGGGGGCGGCGCCGATAGTGACGGTGACGGTCTGAATAGGGTCAGGGAGAACAATGTGAGCGTTCTTAGAGGTCTCGGCGTTCTTAGCAATGGTCTGGGCCATGTACATGTTGAAGACGGTTCGTCGAGCGAGCTTGAGGTCCTCAGCAGTGAAAGGCTTGTTGGAAGACTTTCCAACAACCCACTTAAGGGCAGCCATGGGGAGGGTAGGGTTAACAGCCTTGGACCAAGGTCGGCCAGTCTCGGAAGAGTACTGGATAACCATTCGGAGGCCAGCAATGAGCTCCTCGTGAGTGGGGGCTCGAGAGAGGTCCTTGCTGTTGACGAAAGGAACCTTCATGCCCATCTTGAGAGCCAGGGCACCAGCATTGGTCACAATGTTGGCAGCAGCCAGGCTAGGAATGATCTTGGCGTAAGCAAGGAAGATGTGGTTGGTCTCGGGGGTCTCGAGGTACTCAAGCTGCTCGGGGTCATCAGTGATGACAAGACCGAGAGCAACGGAAGCGAGGGTAGCAAGAGCGACGATGGAGGAGGTGAACTTCATAATGAGAGACTTGTGTAGGAGAAGGAGAGTGTTGATTCTAAGGAAAAGGAGAGAAGTCGTGTGGGTTTATATAGAGCTGAAAAGAGAAATTAGGAGCAGTTTTCTTGCAGAACACGGCCCTGTACTACTTGTTCACTCTCGGGAATGTGTGCCAGTTCCGGAATTTCACTCAAAGAAGCGGCTGAAGTTAACCTGCTGTAAGGTACGACCGACGCCTTTGTGCTCATTGTCAGTAAAACGGTTGCCACTGAGGTCCATACCCGAGTATATATTATCTATTTAAGAACTTGACTTGTGGCCTTGCGGAATAATCACCACTGTGGTCCGTATGATGGTATGCCCTCGGCGGGTTTATGATAGAGCTGAGAGGTTTCATTCGCTATAACCGCCAAAGAAACCACTTTGCGTTCAGCACGTCTTGTTGAGAAAAACCAATACTCCTGCAGGTATACTGAGCAAAGGCGCGGCACGCGGTATATACGGGAATGAGGTGCAGAATCTGTACGGATATATGAACGGGGGCATTGTAGTCATGGGAGAGACAATCTTTCATATATAGAACACCTATCCAACAGTTTTTCTTTAGGGGCTAGTGCAGCTCGTACCTCTATAAACGATAAGATAAGGTGGTGCCGATCCATTGACTGATATTACCATACGAAGCGGAAGCCATCCCCTGTAGGGTTGAGCATGCGTGTGCCCTGCAGGTGAAAACCCTGCAGGGCATGTATACGGAACTTTCACAATCTCTAATACGCTGCGTCACATTGCATGTGACTAAAAGCTCACTCTTTATAGAAAACATGACTCTGTTATTGAAGGTGTAATTCAGATGACAATTGCTAGACTTCATAAGTTATTTTCTCTCTATCAGCTTGCGTTCCTGAATCAGTGCAAATCAGTGTGAGACTATGAGGTTGACACTTTTTATAGTTGTATGCAGGTGCCTCATTGTGCATCAGGGAATCAAGGGTCTAAGATCCAGGTACCCCCGCAACTGCCGGATTCGGTAAACGCATGCTCCCTTAGGGTTTGAACAACTTTTCAACCGCCACCCACTGGAAGGAAGATCCGGGGAAGCGGACGCGTCGGGTTCGGGATACAGAGCTTATTCCCGTGGCCAAAGGCTCACAGAATTTGTTTCTTGTTGGGTTTATGTGAGTGCCTCTTTGACGCTAACATTCTTATGAGCAGGCTCTTCGTGTGAGATTCATATATTGATTGACTGAGAAGCTTTGGAGTCGTCGTGTTAAGCCGGGGAATTGCATGACAGGCTGATCGGGTAGAGTCGCTTGGCTCAGTGCACCATGTTTCAACCTTGCTAATGCCGTTGAGCCTCTGCTGTACGTCTATTTTCAGCTTTCTGCTCGTGTGAACTTACTTATTCGGTACAGGCAGGGTATTGTGCAAACGACTATGCATTCGTGCACTTTTTATTCAACTTGCTAGGTACGTGCTTTTTTTAGTCTTCAGCCACCCCCTTGCTGCCATGCATACTACTTCCAGTTCTTGGTATTCCGATTGCAGACGAGGAAGCCACTCTGCCTTCTTTATGTAATCACAGGGTAGCACACTTTCGTCTTATTCTCACTTGAGTACCTTCTCTATTCCTTATCAGTGGCCGCCATTATCCAGACCTCATTTCCCCTACCTAGCTCTCACTTTCGTTAGGGCATCTTTCAAACCGTTGCCAAATCTACCCAATGAAATTCAGATCTTGCATGCTATACCGCACTAGCCCTGAGGAATAGTCGATCCTGCTTGCACCAACATGCATCCCATTGCAGCATTTCCAGTCTTCGTTGTTGTAAAGTCTCGTAAACAGGCCTGCATCGCATATAAATGCTCAACCCTGCTGCGTTGTTGTCTGCGAGTAACAGTACCGGTGGGTACTTGTGTTCTACGGAGTACCTTCAACCACAAGGAGAACAAATCAGAATTACGTACATACAGTACACAGAATGCACTCCGGTTTGACAGTCCCCATGGCATAATGTCGATTTGCGCTTGACCCCCAGTCCCCACATAGTACAAGTAGGCCAAAACCAAGTATTAATGAGGGTACAGTACATACAGTAATTGAAAGCCTCTCGAAGTGCAATGTACAAGAGGGGCGGAGACTCAAGTCTACTCAGCGGAAACTGTAATGTTGTTACCGCTACTGTACTCGTAACCGAATCCCCCGCCAAGCTTCATCCAAGCAGAGTGGGGGTGTACTTGTTTATCACGGGTGATGGAAGGGGGGAGAGCAGGGGTGTCGTCGAGCAGAGAGTAGAAGCACAAGTATATGTCACCACATTCCCTGAAATCCATTTCTTGATTTGAGCATCGCTGCTGCGCTCTCTGGATGGTTCATGTACTTGTAGATTCACATCCAAGTCTCAATTCGTAGGTCGTAGGCATGAGTTTCGAGCTGAATTCTGCAGCGATACCGGAAGGAGGTCGCAAAGAGAGCTCATGCATTGCAGAGAAAGATCTTGTTCAGAGCTCCCCACTTTGGACTTGAGACATCTTCTCAAAGAGTCTATGGGCATGTATGTGCTTGTAGGTTACCTTGTGTAACAGCCATCGGGCTCGAAGAACGAAATTGTCGCGAAACCGACTATTAAGTCATATCAATGAGCTCCAGAAGTTCTCTGAATGCTCTCAATAGCACAAAAACCTGTTGATTGCTTCAATTTCGCGCGTTTTTTTTTTTTTTCGCGAAAATATCGCCTTTTCTATCTTCAAAACCTCCTTGACCACCTCGGATCCCACCAATCGGGCGGTTGGTGTAGTGGTAACATATCTGCCTTCCAAGAAGCTGTAAGCAGGTGCCAGGGGTTCAATTCCCCTACCGCTCATTCTTTTTTGCTCCTTGTATTCGAGTGAGTGTCGGATGGCATGTATCAGTTTTGTGCTGAGTCAGAAATGGGTGGTTGTGTTGGTTCAGTGTTACTTAGCTTTTGGTCAAGTGTAAAGTCCAGTAAAGTCTCCCAATTACTTGTCTGTCTACGATGTATGCGGCTGAACCTTAAAAGCCTCATCATAACATCCCCTTCAATACTGTCCGACACAAACACATCCACTGAACGACAACACAATCACGGCGGGAAACTGGTCACGCGCCTACTCGATTCGCCAGCTGCTGAAGGAGTGGCAACTCACCAAACGAAAACACAAATACCCTACCCTCCGAGTGGATACCTCAGCTAGGCACCCTTCCCCGGTGGTTCTGTGTGAGTGACGCAAGTTATTCGCTCTATGATTTTGAACATGTCGATCCGTCTAGCCAATCCTACAGTACAATGTATACTCATACTCTTTACTTTACACTACTTGATACCGATTCAGTGGCTGTGAATTCATCACACACTGCCTGACTCCTTCACAGGCTTCTCCCCCTCGAACAGTCTGTCGATCTCCATGTAACTGAGCCCCTTGAGTTCGGGAAGGCGGAAATACACCCAGATGATCGATAAGATACACAGAGGGCCGTACACGAAGCCCACAAGGCCCTTCATGTCCGCTTCGCCTTCGTTCAGCATGTAAGGGACGGCGATGTTGAAAATGAGTGTTACAACGGAAGTCGCGATGGAACCAATGGCGATGGTTTTGGATCTCAGGCGCACCGATGAAGATTCTGAATAGACCACGAAGGCTCCAGGACCAATTGTCATATCGTAGGCAGCAGTCCAGACGAACAGGAGGACAGCAGTGCCCCAGTTAGTTCCCTTGGTGCGGAAGCAACCCAGGATTCCCATTATAAATAGAGAAGTTGCTAGCACTGATAGTCCCGAGATCATGAAAGGTCGTCTTCCAATCATGGCAATCGGAATAGACGACGCCATCGTGGACAAGAACCCTAAACCTGTTAGGCCCAGGGTAAGCTTGAAAATAATCTCCTGAGGGATTCCGGTGAGCTGGAAGAAGAAGGCGAAGTAACTGATGATATTACCACCACAGAGAGGCTGAATTGCGCAGATCATGGCGCAGATTTCGGTTCTGTGCAGATCAGAACCCTTGAAACACTCGGCAAGTGTACCTGATTTGTCCTCTTCCTTGTCTGTCTGGACCATGTGTTCAACGTGAGCATCGAGGTCAATTTTGGAGCCATCAGCAAGTCTAGAGAGCGCGTGTCGTGCCCTCTCAAGCTCGCCTTGTCTCACCAACCACCAGGGAGACTCAGGAGCGAAGCAGAGAGTTGGGATCAGAATGGCAGGAAATACCCACTGGACTGCAAGAGGAATTCTGTAAGCCCATTCGTCTGTTCTAGTAGATGTGCCAGTGACGACTCCGGTAGCAATGAACTGGCCAGCAACCCAGGAAAGATTAATGGTTGCAGCCAAGAGACTTCGCAGCTTGATAGGACATACCTCTGAGATGTAGGTTGGTGCCGTGTTGCTGAAAACTCCCCAGACGATACCGCTGATGATCCAGCCAGCACACAGCATCGCCTTGCCGTTAGCAAAGAAGAGCAGAAAGGTTACAGCCACAATCCAACATAGGGCTCCGATGGTCACCTTCTTTCGACCAAATTTGTCAGCCAACCAACCGACACCGAGGGCTCCGACGATTCGTCCGACAGGTACTCCGACCTGAAAGGCTGTTTGCCATTTGGCCTCAATGGTCCAATCTCCGTTAGGAAGTTGGACACCGTACTTTCTCTGGAACAAGGGAAGAGCGTAGAAAGACGGCACCATGTTTCCGTCGTAGCCATCCATAATGATTGTCAAACACATGACAAAACTCCAGAAGACCGCCTTGCGGTAGATCTTCATGGCGCCCCATAAGGAGATGTCCTTTTCAAGGTTGGTGGAGAGATTGATATCAGTGACGTCCTCAATCGAGACATCAGAGGTCTGCTTGGTAAGTGGTTTTTCAGACATTGTTGATTATCCATCCAAGACAGCGCGGACTGCCCTATTTTATATAGTAAGGCTCTTCTTTGTTTCTTTGAACCCCACAGTTCTCGTTTTGATGCCACGCAGAGGAGTTGAGATTCACAAGGTTCTTAGACAGTTGACGTGTGGGGTATGACATATTCTAATTCATCATACCAAGGCCTCGGCTAGGACCCCAACAGCTTTAGCATTCGTTTGTCAGATCACCGTCAAACACTGTGCTTCTGTGGAAGAAGATGTGACATCACATGACTCTTGAGGACACATCTTATGAACGGTGTATGCAGCAGGAATCACGACGTAGATCAATTAGAGACCCCAGCAAGAGTGACAGTAGTAAATACAGCCATCCAAGAGTTGACTGATGAACGTGGGGTAAATATCCTGTTGGTCTCGTCTCACCTTTGTGTCTTCATCCCCAGCCAGAAGTGGTCTGAGGTGGCCCGTTCTGCGGGCCTCAAACAGCCTAGTGTGACGCAAGACACCGCCAGCTATACTAGTGCGGCTCATAACAGTACTATAGTATGATAGGCTAGCCGTACTGTAGTGCGTTTATTGAGATAAGCTAAGCCTTTTAGCTTGTTTCCCAAGTTTGAAGCCACATCCGGGCACAGTTGCTTAGTTCACAGACTGGACAGTTTGTGCTCTAGCCCCAGTTGGGCATAATGAGGCGATTTCATGATGGCCCTCGTAATGATCTGGGCCGGCCTGTGAACCTCATCTTGGATCACTTGAAATCGGTGTTACTTGGTTACGTCTTGGGGATGTCTTGGGGAACCTCAGCCACAACGGGAGTAGATTTGTCTGCAGGAGCAACATGGTTGGCAGATGCAAGGGCGGCGAGAGAAGCTCAAAAGTCCTAGAGACCTCGGTCAATACTGATCGAAAAGGGTTTAGTTTTGTGCAAATGAGGAGATGAGGAGATGATTGGCTGCTGTAAGCTCACCATTTTCCGTGAGTTTAACCCCTCAGCCACCTTCAACCGAATCCACACAGTTGATCATACCACTTACCAGCCACTTCTTTGTCACAGTGGACCGAGCGGCATTATAGAGTATAGTTACAAGTACAAACACAGTGCTCTGTCAGAAACAACTATGGAAGACTGAGAGGTACCTGTCATAATAATCACCCTCATAGAAGTTACCAGGATTGCCCCTTTGATGGACTAGTGGATTTTCATTTGAGAGTACATACATCCAGGTCTGGAACAGAGATGCATATATCGTGACATACACTAACAAACAGGCAGCCCATTCTTGACTCCCAAATAGGCGGCTTGCGGAAAAACCATCAATCTCTACTGTACCGCCTCATTAAAGCCAGTGCTCTGTATTGATTACTTACATGGCTTGTGCAGGGATCTTATATATCGAGCACGTGTAATATGGAGATGAATACGGTGCAAGAATTGCTTTTGACGGTGACGTTCGACTGCGTCTCGTCAGCTATACGGATACATTGTCAACAGTCCGGATAAATGGACCCACAACGTGACCCCGCATCGGATTAATGACCCCACAAAGCTTCCCCACCCCAAGGTCTCTAAGCGCGTATTATGCGTGGAACACACTCAACAATGGCGGGGAAACTGTCAAGGGAGGAGCATCAGAAATCATACAGTTGAAATTATAGCAGAAGCAGTACCGTACCTGGTACATAGTAAGTTGTCAGTACTGTAGACAGAGGGTGGTCGCCACAGAAGGGAGTCTTGGGAATGTCAAGTGATGCGTTGAAGCTCTGTATAGCTCGGTGTATTACTGAAGTCCTAGTGCAAACAATCGTTGCTACAAAGTTCCGGTATTATAATAAGAGCCTACCTAGTGATACAAAGAGTTGGTGTGTATTCCTCAACAAGGCGAGCCGGATTAAATCAGGAAAAGGGCTAAAGCTGAGAAGAAACTCTGTTATCCTGGAGAGATGTCTCACTGTCATTTCGGGACTTCGTGCGCGGCTAATATTTTAGCTTCATGCAGAAGTCCAAAACCCCAAGCACGTCGTGTGGTCGTCGTGTGTGAGGATTTTAGGCTGGTTCGAGGCAAGAAAATCACTGCATTCGAGGGTACAGTCAATAAGTTGTTTGTACACCTCTCCTTGGCTCTCGGAAATATCCTTGTCTGGTTGACTCAGTCGCAACTCCATTGCATGATTCTCCTCTATGTCGACGATGTTACACTAAATAAACAAGAGTAGTGGTTTTACCATGCATATGTACTTGGGACAAGAGAAATTAAGCTTTCGACTAGAAGGCCCCAGACCCCCTCACAGAATTCAGGTACTGCCTTGTTCCAGGTACTGCCGTACACAAACTTCCACTAAACCTAGACTCTCAACTCTGAATGTACGACGTTCCCTTGCGACTTCGGCATACGCCAACCCACTAAAACGCGAGGATCGGAGGTATTTCGCTTGCCCCATCTGTGTTTCTTCGTGGGACTGTTCGATCATGAAAGACCGAGCAGCAAAAAGAGAGTCTCGAAGTCTGTCATTCGCCAGGCACCCCGACATTGTCAGATGAGCTGCACTCGCCGGAGAAACAATTGTGACAGTTCCTTCGTACTGCACTTGAGCACTCTGCAATCATCCCCCCTCGTTTCTCACCTTGGATCACTGTCTCCACCATAAGTGGTTACCCTGACTCCGAAGGGTTTACTTAACACACAATACCCTTTCGGCGGTATAAACGGTCTAACCCCGTCTCGCAGCACACTAGCAACCCCACAACACCCTTCATCCTTGCCCCCGTCTTACCAATCAGCATGGCGAGATCAAGAAGTAACAGCTTGCCGTCACGACCCCGACCCAAATTGTCGAGGCGGTTCAGTGTCAACAGTCTTGTGGTGGGTGCTGAGAAACTGCTTGTCGCTAATGACGATACAGTGGAGCAACTACAACAGCTCTGTGATCAAAATGGACACATCACTATCGACACCACTACTACATCCAACAACCAGTTCGTACAGGTACAGACCGAGTCGGGGTGGTCCTACCAGGTCACGGGTTCTTACCCTTTGTCGACTTTACTCAACGATCTCGTTCAGGGACGGGGAGGCCCCGAAACTGGGCTCGAAAGGTTGAAGAGACATGAGCTGTCAGTCACTTCGAGTTCGAGCACGACACACATTTCACGCAACAAGATCTACGAACCTCCACACGAGAGACTCAAACACCTAGTTGACAACCAGTTCTGGCACCTCTTGACCAGGTCCATGGACTCCAAAACCATTCACTCTTTGGTGGGAGATTCGAAAATGAAGGGTGAGGGTGTTCTGTACTTGCCTCATGGAAGTAAACAGAGCAGATACTACGAACACTTGGGTGTGAATGTGGAAGGTTTACCTGAGAACATAACATCAGCTTACGTCTTCAGCATCAACTCTCAGCCGGGTGTGCTCGCACTTGCCACCGACAAAAACAATAACCCTTTGCCCTACATTGTCCCAGGGGGTCGGTTCGATGAAATGTATGGGTGGGACAGCTATTTTGAGCTTCTGGGTCTCCTCGAAAGTGGGGGCAATCATTCCCTTCACATTGCCGAATCCATGTGCTTGCACTTCTGCTATCAGATCAGGAATTATGGCAAGATTCTGAACGCTAACAGAAGCTATTACCTAAGCAGATCTCAGCCCCCGTTTTTGACGGACATGGGATTGAGAGTTTACCATCTCACAGGCAACAAGGATTTTCTCAGAGACATCTATGACGCTGCGGCTACAGAATACCACACCGTGTGGATGGGAGACCCGCGACTCGACAGGGTAACAGGGCTTTCAAAATACCGCCCAGCAGGATTAGGGGTCCCACCGGAAGTGGAACCCGGTCACTTCGATGAGATTCTAGCACCTTTCGCGAAAAAGCATGGACTTACCATTGATGACTTCGTTGAAGAGTACAACTCTGGCAGGATTACAGAGCCAGAGTTGGATGAGTACTTTTTGCATGATCGAGCAATCAGAGAATCAGGTCATGATACCTCGTACAGACTGGAAGGTGTCTGCGCTGACCTTGCAACTGTCGACTTGAACTCTTTGCTGTACAAGTATGAGGTGGATCTAGAGTATATTGAGCGCGAACTGAACCTCAAGTCGTCAAATTTTGGTGAAGCTGCTGAGAGACGAAAGGAAGCTTTCACAAAGTTCCTGTGGGACAGGGAAGCCTCGTGCTTTTACGACTACAACTGCAAGACCCAATCACAAAGGAAGTACACCTCCAGTACTGGCCTGTGGCCTCTGTGGTCAGGAATTGCCACTCGTGAACAAGCCAGGGGAGTTGTGTCTACTGTTGCCTCTCTCGAGGAGTGCGGCGGTCTTGTTTCTGGCACCAAAGCTTCCTTGGAAGAGTTTTCCGGGGACTCAGTGGTACCCAGACAGTGGGATTATCCTAATGGGTGGGCACCTCACCAGATTTTGGCATGGCAGGGCTTGCGAAACTACGGATACGATAAGGTGGCAGCCAGATTGGCATTCAAATGGTGTTCTATGATGGTCCGTTCATTCAGAGATTACTCCGGACTGGTTGTGGAGAAGTATAACGTCACCGATCCTGTCAAGCCCCACGTTGTCACTGCCGAGTATGGAAATCAAGGATCAGTAGCCTCAGGATTTGGGTGGGTCAATGCTTCATATGTTGTGGGCCTACGGTACCTGAACGTTCAGCAACAAAAACGATTGGAATGGGGTGTATGGGAGAAACACGAGAAACTTTGAGATTGTAATACTACTGTGTGCTTGTAAATGAGTGTAAACTATCATGGACGTTGTACTAAATCATTAGATGACATAAATGATAAAATACGTACAGTACTCTCTCTACCCGGTTTGATAGCCCTCGATCTTGGTGAGGCTATCATGAAATGTGGCCGGGTAAGCTGGTCACACGGATCACTGCTTACCAAGCATCAAGAACACTGTGCCTGCGTTACATTCATCTACTCTAGTGACTTCAAGATGTCCGATAACCTGCAGACAACTGCAAATGCCATAAGGTTGTACGATCACGATGTCGTGATCTTTCTGTCAACTTGGAGAATACATTACATCTGGCTACTTGATAGCAAGAAAGCTCTAGACTACCCAATCAATAGTAGATGCAGAAAGTGCCGAACGGAGAACACCATCGTCGTGCAGAAGAAGAAGCCTTGGCCTGAGTGGGAGATGGTTGGGGACTGGAGAAGGTAGATGTGGTCTTGACTGCCAAAGAGGAGCTCTGAGGTGTAGCCTTAGAGGTAGTCGAAGGCTTAGAGGCTGCAACAGAGGTAGAAGGCTTGGCAGCTGCAACAGAAGAAGCAGACTTCGGGGCAGAGGAAGAGGAGGAAGATGATGACTTGGGCGAAGGTGCTGCACCAGCAAGAGGCTTTCCAGCAAGGAAGTCGGTGTAAAGAACAGCTCCGGGGATATCTCCGGTGATCTCAACAATCTCCGACTCCTTGGTGTAACGAGCCCGCCCCACAGTGATCTGACTTCGGTCGTTGTCGTAGATAACAAGAGCTCGGGAAATAAGGGCGGGGCCAGTCAGCAAGGTACCCTTGTCATCAGGAACAACTCGGAGGCTATGGAAACGACACATCCCGTTGCCAGTATCCTCGGTCATGTAAACGGAGAGATCGAGGTCGATGGTGGTGTAACCGAACTCGTAGGTGAGGGTGGGCTTAGTTCCGCACTTCATCTCCCATCCTCGGACACCCCATCCTCCTCCATTGGCTCGAGCAACAGCTCCCAAGGTGTTGTTGGTGACATCAAAGTTGACTCCTCCAGTGTCCAGTACAACGGCATGGTCTCGTTCACCCTTGATCTTCTCTCCGTTAACCAGCAAGCCAGAGATGGGGATACCGTAGGCTCCGTAGCCGCTGGTATTGATGGTTGTAAGAGGACCCTGGTACTTCTTCTTGTCATAGCCTCCGTAGTAGACGTTGGCAATTGTTCCCTCTGTCTCCTTGGTGTTGTAGTTGATGTAGTACTCGGCATTGAGAGAGTAGATAGGTCGAGAAATCACTCCGGCGGCAGCGAGACCCTGAACAAAGCTTCCCTTAGTATCTCGGCTGGGAGACTGACCCCACACTCCGATACTTTTACCCTTGTTCACAATAATATCGTTACTCACGTAAACGTTGAAGTCATCGAGGGTGGCTCCAGCGTACGAAACGGTGTCCCAGCCCCAGTATCCCGTTCCATACCAGGCACTTCCGGGCTTGCTGTAACGCCAAGAGTCCGACTTGGAAACGTCAAAGCTGGAAACGCACTGGTTAGCCACACAGTCGGTTGAGTTAGCTCCAGGGACCCACAGAAGAGGAGAGCCCGTGTCGAAGCAAACGCCCACCTTCTGAGGAGGATTTCCAATTTCAATATCGGCCTGGTAGTAGGAACCCTTCTTAGCCATAGTACCATGGTAGATCTTATCCTGACGAGCCTCAAGATGAGCCCTGATCTCGGGAGAAGCGTTTTCGAGCTGACGGGCTTGCAGAGGCAGGCCGATCACGGCAGCAGAGGCCACAGAAGCCAGTAGGAGGTTGGAGAAGAGCATCTGTGAGGTTGTGATTGATTGTGGAACATGGGAGGAAATTTCAACTCCTATATATAGCTCAAATACCGTGCTGTATAAACTTCGTTCATCCCAGATACTGGTGACATTGGGTGGGTGGTACAAGTGTAGAGTTCACGGAATGAGTGGGGGGGTGTGCGCCGAAAGCTTATGCGAGAGTGGTACAGGGGAGGCGAGGTAGGCGTGCTGTAACACAAAAGGTGTATCTTTGGGTACGGTCGTAATCTCCTGGAATCAAGAGTCTCGACATTGCAATCTGGATGATTCTGCGATGTCTGTGGCCTTTGCAATTCTTGCTCAAAGTGTCCATCACCTGATTAGACTCGCGTCGACATCAACAAGGGTCAGCAACAATAGGATGTATGCAGAAAGGGTCTATCTGTAGACTGTCGATCAGTGGATCTTCATGGGTGATACGAGTGACGTCCATGTCTCACTTCGGAAAATTGACAGAACTTGAACTGATATTCGGGATTGTTCAACGGCAGGTCGACCACATTAAAGGTGCGGAGAAGCACTTGAGACATTATAGATGAGATTCTTGGACGTAAATCTTACAAATGGATAGATATTGAATTTCAACGACTGAGCCAATCCAGCATACCCAGCAGCTCTAACACGGTGCTTTAAACGAGTCCCAAACACTATCACGAATTTTGAGGTAATTATTCAACCTGACCATGCGGAAACTACAAGGAATAGACAATGATGTGAAGGGCAAAGCTACAAGTACAGCCTCTCAATAGCAGAACAGCTATTGATGCCGCAATGTACCCCTTCATTGCATTCACACATGTCTATTAACTCGGGGCTAGCAAATCACAGTACTACAGTTCTGGTACCACAAACTCTGAGCGTGCTGATCTCTGCGTCTTAGTTGTGCGAGTGTGGGAACAGACATGCCAGAGAACTCTACCATGTGACTCAGCAAAATTCAACATCCAAACTATTGCTATTGCGTCATCTATTCCCCCAGTGACGTCTTCGGTGCCATCAGGGACTCTTGTTCCCAGGTCAAGTAGTCTTGAGATCTGTAAAACACTAGGAACGATGTCTGGCTGTATGTCAAGGAGACTCTCGGCGTGGCTTGTTGAGTGCTAACCGGAATGGCAGGAGTCTTCAACTAGGCTTTGAGCGAGCCGACGCAGGGTCTCTTCTGTTATTTGTACCATCTTTTGGCGGCGTTATACAGCAGCACGTCAGATCCATCATTATCCGTTCGGCAGCTACTAGGACCAGTAGCTACCAGCATATGTGAACGGCGAATCTGCCCATCTTCTAAGCATGAAGGAAGGTAGATCACTATCCCGCAGAGTTGATTAAGTCTTACTACATCTCTTGTGTTTCAACGAAGCCTCTGTTGTCGTTATCGCCCACAGAGTGCTGCGGCACAAGTTCAAGAAAACAGATCAGATAGAGTGCCCACTGATCAAGGTTCCTTAGATGGCCCCGTTCGAACCCCACTGATGTTATTATCGCCCTCGTGTCACCATTCTATGCTTTCTTTCATCAAGCCTGCCAACTCTTTGTCAGAGGGTAATCCCACTTCGCCCCTTTTGGCGCCAAGCTACTTTTGTGCATGCTAACCCTCGGCGGTCCACTCTGATAAAGCGATTATCGAGATTAAGGCGATCGTTTTGAGCGATCGTGCCAATTCAGTCAAACCACAAGAATCATTCTAGCGGCCCTCATCCCAACTTCACTCACTCCACTGTCGTAGTAGCAGTCCCAGATAACCAAGACACACAGCAACTATGGTCGATGGTGCACAGATCGTCGCCAGTGTGTACTGATACGGCAGTCTAAACAGGAGGCAAACGTTGATAAGGGAGCTCATTGTTGCTTACCCCACAAACATGTAATACCCCGCAGAGCCGGCATCTGGTCCATTGAAATGACAGAAGTTCAAGCAGGGGTTTCACGCAATAACACAGTACGAGTACCTACAAGTGTCCGGTCTGGTTTCACTGAATCGGCCAGTCTGGATGGGTGGAGCTAGTACTAGAGCGATTGGCGCCAGTGGCAAGGTTGGCACATCCGGGGTTTGAGCGTCTAACGCAAGTCTGAGACTGAAGAGGGACTTTAGTACGAGTACGAGTACAGCAGGTAGAAGAAGCGGTATGTACGAAACTTGCTGGTGCTTTGGGTAGATCGATTCCAAACAAACGAACATCACCAGGCGCAAGCACGCATGTACCAATCACCAGACTTAGCGTGGTTAGGGGCTATGCCAGTCTGTGTTGTTTGAGCAGTTTGGATACTGTGGGTAAATACACAGCCCCCAAGCACCAAGGATAACACATGACACAAGCATTCTCGCCCCTGTATATTAAACGGCCTTCAGCATGCTACGTGAAGACAAGGCAGGCTTCTGTACAAGTAAGCACGCCAACCTCGACTGACAGACACGTGCTCAAGTTCCCAAAACGTAGTTCGACAAGTGTCAGAATATGTGTGAGGCCAGTGGTCATGCACGCACCTCACCTCACTTCCGTGTATGGGCGCGCTAAAGTGAGGCGGTTGATGGCGCGCAAGGCTGAGCAAGTCAGGGTTCGATTCAGGATTGCTTTTTGCCTAATATCCCGCACATGTCTCTTATCGACCACGTCATGATATTCACATGGAAGTTCTCAGATGCTTTTTGTGTCTTGGCTCAGCAACCTTTAGTGTCTTGAGGGGCTAAATAGCGTTGGAGCTTAACCGAGCACATTGTTGGAGAGAGATTAACAACACACCCAGGAGATTCTCTTGGCAACAGAAGACTCGTGCCGCATCAAGGAGAATCGTCCGTCTATATAACTGGATAATTTTCCGAGGTGATTTCGGGATTTGCGGTAGAAAAGTAGAGAAGTATCGTACATCTGGGTCGGAAACGGAGTCTTGCAAAGTTGCATCGCCCCCGGATCATCCTCTCACAAAACTCAGGGTCCTAACCTCCCAATAACAACCTCCGAACCGATTCTAGAAAAACATCCGAACCGAGCAGCAAATAGAACCAAAGGGGTGCAATAGTGGTTCGAATGAGCTCAGATTTTTCATTAGAAATCTGAGCAGAGTACCCCCACACTTGAAGCAGATTATGAGTATTATTCTGTAATTTCTGAGATAATCCCATCTGTGTTTCGTAAGACACGCCTCGTTTGGGCTCCCCGGAGTCCATACATGGAACTCCAAAATTATCCGACTAAGAAAGAATGGCCTGCAAGAGACCCAATGGAACTTAGAATGGACTCGTAGGGGTCCAGCACTCGTAATACAGGTACACCACTACTTTCTGCACTATCATCGACACCCCAACCCCTCAACACCCGGATATAAAACTCCGATCCGAAAACCAGTGTCAGCCGCACACAATGCACTGCCTTATCCTTATCGACCCCCTATTTGTAGTTGGCATGGGAGCCGTATTACCTTACTTTTATTGCTGGTAGGCTCATGCAATGCACTGCAATGCAAGCAGATTTATAGGTAGTATCACGTGGTCGTGCAGCATGTAGAATTAGCAGGGATCACTAAGACAGGCTCAACTTCTTCGTTATTCATTGTAGAGTAAAACTGATACTATCATCATCATCCTTGAGTACAGACGATTCTGTGGGTATCAATAATACCTTCACATTCAAAGTTTTGAGGAAGGAGCTCTGGGAAAATTGCGTGAGGCCAAGCATTCTCCTTTCGAAAGATAGCCACAGCTTCCAAATGCTAATCTACTATGACATCTTCAATTCTAAATGTATTTCTTGCTATCCGCAACGATTTTTTACGTTGCCGTGTGCCGAACGATAGCCGCGTTTTGCATTATGACTCAGGAGCCCTAATAAGTGGGAAGTAGCTCTTCAGCACTATCTACGGAATGCTTGAGATCTGAAGTTCACGATAATACTCACAGTTTCCGTCTCAAATGGATGTAGCGTCCGTTTGGGCCATTCTTCGTGCCCGTGGCGTGAATCATACGTCACGTGCATTCTTACATGGAAACAAAGACGAGCAAAACCCGACTGTTACCCTACCTGTGAACTAATATAGCGACAGTAGCACGTAAATTAACCTGTGTTGGTGTTGCCAGAATGCGTCACGTGTCTTTTCTGGAAGAAGTAAGCAGAGAAAGGGTACTCATATATTACCATTTGGACGTCAGACTTTTTTCAGGTATTTTTATGCTCAGTTTGACCCCACCTTTCACCTTGCACCTTGCACCGCACCGTTACTCAAACACCTTAAAAAGTGGGACAGTACAAGGTTTCGATTTTAAACTTCAGTGAGGCAACCTTATTCCGCCACTTTATCTCATGCAGGCTGTGGCACAAAACCACTAACCTCTTATGAAGATGTATAGAGAGAGAGGCTGAAATATATATATTGACGTATGCCCACGTAGAAGTCAAAAAAGTCACTAACACACTACACTACACTAAAAGGTACACGCAATCACATGACACAGACATACACTATCACATCACCTCTTCACGGCTCCGAATACCAGACTATCAAAGTACACCCCAAAGACCACAATGAGAAGCTCTCCACAACATACCACTTTGAGACCCCTTACCGAGCTGTTCTCGTTTGGGAGTCTGTTTATCTGCATGCCAACTATCGTGGACGACATGAGGTATGGCGTACCATCCTAAAAAACGACGACCTGTACTTCTCTGGCCCCATTCTCGATGTGGGTAGTGGATCAGGTGTATCGCTTATGAAGCTGTGCAAGAAGAAGCGAGAGGTTCAGAAGGGAGCCAACTACCACATTGAAGGCATCACAGCTGCGGACAACTACGACAAGAAGAAAGGCCAGCTCAAGAAGATCGTCAACAACATCAAGGCCAAGGAGTACACTGATCTGGTGACCCTGACCTCTGCTGATCTCACCAACCTGCCCTACTCCTCGGACACGTTCTCCCTGGTCACTTCTCCCTGGGCTCTGCGATCTTACAACCGAGACACACAAAGAGAAATTCTGCGAGAGATGGCTCGTGTGTGCAAGCCAGGAGGACATATTATCATCACAGACCTGCGACCTTCCGGATCTCCTTACGACAAGTGGATCAAGGAAATGGGATGGCACGATGTTCGAAAAATCTCGGCCGGCCCCAACGGCTGGTTCGGCTGCTGGACAACCGACATTTTCGAGTTTCAAAAACCCGCCACAGACACCTACCGACACAGCTCCGAGTCTCTGACTGAGGAAGACTCAGTGGTGATTGAGCTTCACAAGGTGAATCTCGGCTAAAATACACATACTAACAGCTAATCATATAACTAACACAACTGAATCTATGAGTCATGAATACAACACGGGTAGTTTACGGACAGCAATTGTGCCAGTACGAGCTCGAGTAATTACTGTACGAGTTCCAGGACATACCGGCATTTACGGGTTCTGTTTCTGTTGTCACACCGTAGTCGGGTTTGCGCCATTCTTTGGTCATGCAAGGGACGTGCACATATTGGAAGATATTACATGCGAAATGTATGCCTCAACATATCTTTCAACAGAATCGTGCAGCAATTACGTGATTGCTATGTGGGCTCTACAATTCCCCATGGTTTCAACCACTTGTTCTCGAGTCATACATTCCATGCCCCATGTCTGTCTACCAATGGTTCTCCGCAAGGAGACAATGTGTTTTTGTTTGTTGGCTATATAGAGTTGAAGCGAACAAAAAGGCGTTCCCCGCGTAACCCCAAATTCTCATAACAAGGGTTGCTATGGTACGATAGTTCTTGCAAGTGCGGGTAGTACCGAATCGAGATACGCGAAATACTACATTGGCTAACCCATCCCCCCCCCCCCCCCCCATACCCCGTATAATCTTCAGTGTCGCAAATTGTGGGTATTTCAATTTCTATACCCCCCAGCTCATCTTGATTCGTCTCTTTGTGCACATTTATTCTGGACGTAGTTGGGATTTCCCCTTTAGGTAATTCCTATTCAGGATGTCAGGTGCGGAATTTTGGGTACGGACTTTCTTAAGGAATGAATCAGGTTGCAAGTCAAGTTATGCACCGCATTTCATAGTAAACTCCCAGCATAATTTAGCACCTGTGTAGAAGAGATCTGTGGCACGTTACTCCATTGTCAAGACCACTAGAGTTATCCACCCCAGTTCACAAATCATCATCTTTTATTCGCGTATTCTAGCCCCATATGTCATGTATGTAGCCCCAGCTCTGTGCCTCAACTTGCACCATACTTTTGACATCAACAGCAACAGATCACCTCAAAAGGAGATTAGAGTGCACAAGGAGGAGATATGATTTTGCTCGTGTGAGTCATATCTGGGGAAGTCACGTGAGGTCATGGGAAAGCCTATCCTCACGTGATTCTCCATGGCCTCGGGGGTCATGTCTACCCTGTATTTTCACGAGTGCTGTACATCGTAATGAGATGGTATGAAGCTCATTCCAAGAAGGGGTGCCTACAGTATCGTACACAAGTAGAAGGTTAATAGTGCTTCCGTTGTCACCTCTTATATTAAGGGTGTATAATATTGACCAGCTAATAGTCAACACCGGATCAATAATCACAAAATAACCGGAGCCCAGAATATTCATATACAGAACTGTTCAACAAGTGCCTTCTTGGCGGCGTGCTACGAGGATCTTGGACATCATACTGTACAGAGCTTGTTCTGGGTTCAACCACTGGGTGCATGTTCCAAGTGACGTACACTGATTTACTCTAAAAAAAGCCTCGGGCATATACCGGGGTCTTCCCGATATGACTCCACCACCGTGAGACTGCGCTTTGTGGGCGACACTTGTCTGCTACGTGTTGAGTTGTCCCACTCTACCCCTCCTGTATGTTTTTTCGGCTATGAAGATTGAAATGAAACCAGGAGTAAGTCTTGAGGGGTCCAATACCACGAGGGGTATGTATCGTACCGTACGATTTTCGGATGTATCAGTAAGGGGTCGTTGTTTCCGCACCCTAAGGAGATGTATGTACGAGTATCGTACATATTGTCGTACCGGTAAGAGTACGTACCGTACTTTGATGTGAAATTAGGGGTCCCCATGGAAGAGAGGCTCGATCGACAACAGTGCTGTAGCACCTACTTCATCATGGCTGGATCAGTCAGTTACTATATACATATGCAGACTATTTGCAGAAGATGGCATCTATTCTGCCACCTCAACCTGTCTCTCCATCAAATCAACATCCACAATCTTGCCAATCTTGAGCATGTCTCCAATCTCGACATTGGGATTGCTCAAATGGTAATCAGCAATCATTCCCAGCTCCATCACCATGACACGCACCATCTCCTGTCGTCGGGGCTCCAACACCAATCCAGTCCAGTTGATAGGGTAGAGCTCTCCAGACTTGACTTGCTGGAGCAGCCACTCCTTCAATCGGTATGACTCCATATCCTCCTGGCCCTTCTTCACTGTTCGCTGTCGGGCAAAAACGTGGGGGATGATTTTTTGCACATCAGCCTGTGAAAATGGAGGGGCTTGGCCTTGCAAGAATGCGTGGAGCTGGTAATGGTTGAGAAGATCTCCATAACGTCGAAGAGGACTGGTGGACTGCGCATACATTGGGATTGCGAGGGAGAAATGCGGCTTGGGCTCGGCAGAGATGTATGCCATCTCAATAGTAGTCCATAGAGAAACTCCGTCTCGGAAGGGGATGGTACCTGTTGTAGGGTCCCGCGACTTGAGCGCATCCTTATTCTGCTCCTCCATATTCTGGTATCGATACAAAAGGGGGATCTTGTGCTTGGCTCCAAACGAGGCGACCAGAGAGTTTGCGAGAATCATGAGCTCTGAAACAAGCAAAGTTGCTTCCGGGTACTGTTCTGTCACGTGGTCTGGCCGTCCCGTCTTACTATCGAGGCGAACCTTGGGCACGTCCAGATTGACGGCTCCGGACCTGATTCGATGTTCACGAAGGCTAGACGACAGAGAGTGGAGGTCCTTGAGGTTTGACTTATGTATAGACTCTTGTGCGCCGTTCAAAACACCTTCCACATGTTCGTAAGTCAGTCCAACTCCTCCATCTAGCTGTGTGAGTCTGATCTCCGCAGTGCTCATGTCGATTGGACTTTTGGCGGCATCCTTGCCGGTATTCATCTTAGCGGAAATCACCAGGGATCTCACTGGACCTCCCTTTTGTAGCAATCCAAACTCCTGTACGACCTGGGGCAACATTCCTACCACACCGGAAGGGTAGTAGGCTGTGGTGACTCGGCTTTGGGCAGCATGGGCAACGTCACTAGTGGCCCCGAAATAGGAGGCTGGATCGGCCACGAGAACATGGATGTACTTGGATCCGTCGGGGCGGGTTTCCAGAGCAACACCGTCGTCAATTTCGTGGGCATCTGGGCCGTCAATGCAATAAAAGTGTGAGAACGGCCGCTTTTTCTCCCCTACCCAGTCCTGACGCACCGTTGCGGAAAGATCCTTGGTGAAGTCAGCTCCAGTGAGTCGGTCGTACATGGTCTGGATCTCGTCCTGGTGTTCAGATGAGCCTTGGTAGGGAATTTGCAGCTTGAACGCCTTCTTCCAGGGATTGATATCGTCAGGAATATATCCCAGTCGGCGCAGAAACTCCATACATAGAGTCCGAGTGATAATTACTTCTCCATAGTCATGCAGCTTACGCATGAACACTCCCACATTGGCCTTTGCGGCCATGTCGTTGTGTGAAACTTCGCCAAGGGCAAACCGCTTGACAAGAAGGAGGATGGCCCTCTCTTGAGGAGTAAGCAGCAAAGAATCCAATGTGACTGTACCAGAAAGCACATCCTCAAACCGATCAACAATCTTGTCGAGAGTCATTCCGCTTTCTCTGATGGTATTGATAGCTGTTTCTGAAGCTGTAACATCCAGAGCATTGATGTAAAGTAGCTCGATAGCAGTGTTTTGACCAGGTCCGATAACCCATCGAGCAGGAATACTTCGAACTGCCAGGTATGTGGCGTAATACATCATCGCTGGAGTCAGAGGCGAATCGTGTAGAGCAACGTGTGGTGTCATTATTTCTACCAAATCGTTGAGGGTAATGACTCTCTGTGGAATTACCGTCTTCTGCAGCATATCCAACACTCTCGTCTTGGCAAGCTTAGCTCGTCGCAAGAACTCAGTCATTTCTTGCACCAGCGCAGGTCTGATTCCAACATGAGTCATCTTCGTATCATCGATGGTGACAGAGAAATCCTCCATGATGGCCGGATTGGTGAAGGGCATCTTGAAAGCCACACCGCCTTCAATGTGTCGGCACTCGCCACTGATCATCACCACATTGAACCCACCTGATTGCAAGACCTCGCCAATGATGCCAATCTCGGACAGATTTTGTTTGATCGACACGTCAATCAGATCTCCAACTCTTGGAGGTCGGTTAATATCCTCGATGGTAGGTGAAGACTTGACGAACGTATGATCTCGAGAAATTAGATTCTTCTCTCGGGACCATCCTTCAGGCACCTTTCGATACGAGCTGATAGCCTCCTCTGCGTGGTAAGTCGTGACGGCCATATCAATCCATTCCGCCTGGTATTTTGGCAATGGGTGACCATCTCTTATCTTTCGAAACGTCTCTCCAGGGTCCTCGTGGTTTGCTAGAGCCATCAATCCAGCCTCCAGCTCTCTTTCCTTCTGGTTGGTGGTGACGACCGAAGCCATGCTCGATCCCTTGTGTTTCCGTTTGGATAGAGGAACGTAGTTACTGTCGAAGGCGAGTTTCCAAGCGTACTCCAGCCCAGCACGTTTATCTGCGAGTAGAGGGTCCTCGATCCGCGTTTCCAAGTACATCTTCAGCCGATCCACGTAGCTGACCTGCTTGAAGAGACCATCTTTCGGGACATGAGATGGTTCTGTGAGAGGAGGTTTCGTGAAAGACCGTGGTGGTTTTGAGCGCTTCGATTTGCTCGCTTGTCTCAATAAGGCTCGGGTTGAGCGCATTTTGTGTGTGTGTACCTCTATATCGAGATCAGTTTGATTTCCTGAACACACCTCAAAAATATAATCAAGGTTTTGTCATGCATGAAGCAGTATGATTATGTAAGCGTGCTGAAGTGGCGAATCCCACATGGTGCGAGAAGCCGAACTGTGATGCACCAGTACTGACGCCACTGTCAATAGAATGATGGGGAATCGAAACAAATTGCAGCTGCTTCTTCTGTGTGATTCCCCAACTCAGCAATGGGTGCTTTTACATATACTAACCACCAATTACAGTAGTCCAGGTGTGCACTCGTTCGCTCCTCGCAATTTTAACAACCTCAGGAAACGAACTCCCAGTCAGCAGTCTCTTTGGGGTTCCTTTTGGCTCGTGCTTGTAGCAGCTTAGTAACATGCGCGGAGGTCTTGAGATGGCGCACGAAGTACCTTGGTAGTTATAGAATAGGGGCCTTGACAACTTGTGCAACTTCATAGATAGAAAACCACTCGAATAATACTGAGCCACCGCCCTTCTCATAACCTGTTTCGGGTGGACCTTCCCAAACCTAAAGGTTCGTTTTCGCCATGAAAGCTAAAATAAGTACCAGTCCATGTGCTCTGTGCAACTGAGAAAGCACAGCTACACACTGGAACGATGGAAAAGGCCATATATTCCAAGGATGGCAAGCGGGTGATCAACCTCAAGGCCCGCGAGACATTCAAAACGGAAAATGTGAGTTTCGAGTGGGGTGCGGAGGACTCCAAGCCCAAATCGAAGAAGAAGAAAAAGAGGAAGTCAAAGGGCCAGCAGGTGATTATCGACAGTATCGATCTGGATGAACGCAGCATTGTTCATGGGGTCATGGAGGCCAAGATGAAGGCAGAAAAGTTGGCTCGTCTGAAGAAGTCGGTTAATGACACCTTCCCACCTTCTCCAGCCTCAGGTCTTTCCCCAAGCATGGAGCGACAGACTATCAAGTACTTCTGGCTCTCTCTGACGTCGGAGCAACGACGGGAATTGGTTCAGGTTGAGAAGGAGGCCGTGTTGAACAAGATGAAACGCCAGCAGAAGAACACGTGTGAATGCGACATTTGTGGACGAAAGCGTGTGGCCATCGAACAGGAGCTGGAAACATTGTACGCCGACTACTACAAGGAGCTGGACACTCTGGCTGAGTCCAAGGACCTACCATTGTTGCCGCTGCCTAGCATGGGGTTTTTTCAGGCTGACGACGTGTTGCGAGGTGGACATCATGATGGCAACTCCACAGATGAACTGAGCGAGGCTACACGGCGACTCTCGCTAGCTTCACCAACTGCAACGACAACTCGACCATTGCCGCCGAATCTTGGCAAAGAAATCGACACGGAAGGCGACACGGAGGAGGATGAACCGTATGGGTATGAGGATGGTGAAGATGTGCAAAGTCTCGATGTCTCTTCTGTGGCTGACGATCTCCTGACCAACGATGGCAAAAAGTTCATTGAGATGATGGAGCGGCTAGCAGAGAAACGAGCAGGTCGCATTGAGGAAATCAAAGACGACGAGGAGGAAGAGCCTATGGTGGTGGACGACGACAATGAAGAGTACGAAAACGACTCGGACTACTCGGACTATTCATCAGAGTATTCTCAAACCGGTGAATCTCTTACAGCTGACCAGCGCATGGAGGAGGGACGTCGCATGTTCCAGATTTTCGCCGCTCGCATGTTTGAGCAGCGAGTTTTGCATGCCTATAAGCAAAGCGTGGCCGAGCAGGTCAAGGCTGAGCTGCAGCAGATGGAGGAGGAGAAGAAGACATTGGATCTTGAAAAGGAGGCCCGGGACCAGCAGCGACGAGAGCGTAAAAAGGAGAAAAAGCGCGCTCAGAAGGCTGTTAAGGAGGAGGAAAGGAAAAAGGCAGAGGCTGAACGAGCTGAGCGTGAAAAGCGTGAGGCCGAAGAGGCTGAGAGGCTGCGTTTGGAAAATGAGCAAAAACAGCTGGAGAAGGAAAAGGTAAAGGCTGCCCGAAAGGCTGCCTCGGAAGCTAAGCAAAAGGCTCGTCAAGAGGAACAGGCGCGACTGGCCCGCGAAAAGGAGGAAAAACGACTTGCTCGAATCAGAGAGATGGAGGAACGCATGAGACTGGCAAAGGAAAAGGAGGAGAGGGAGAAGGAGGAAATCAGGGCTCGTGAGCAAAAAGAGGAGGATGAAAGGAGAGAGAGGGAAAGGATGGAGGAAGAGAGAATTGCAAATGAGAGATCTGAGGCCGAGAGAATCGAACTTGAGAGACTCGAGAAGGAGCGGGAGCAGAAGAGACTGGAGGAAGAGGAGGAAAGACAAAGGATTCAGGAGGAGCGAGAGAGGCAGAAGTTGGAAGAAGAACGTGAAAAGCGTGCTTCCATGTCTATTCCTCTTTCAAAACCCCTTCCTGGCAAGACTCAGATTCCTGCAAGTCAGCCTGGTACTTCTCTTGGAGGTCTCCAACAACCAGTGCCCCAAACAGCGCCTATGGCCCATGTGGGCCCTATTCCCCAGTCCCCTTCGCCTCAACTTCCACCTGGCCTTACTCAACACGTGGCTCAGTCACAGATTCTGCTGGACAGACTCACTCCTGACCCCACAAGCAAGATGACTCCTGAACGACACACCCCTAGCCCTGGAAGTACAACCAGCAATGCCAAATCTCTGCTGGATTCGCTTTTGCGACCCGCACAGACTCCTAGTACTCCTCCGTCGGGCCCGGGTACACCAAGAACTTCAATCAGCCATATTGCTCCTGCAGGGGCTATCGGCACAATTGGCAGCCCGGGTCAGGTGGGTCAGCAGCCTACTCATGTTCATCCTACACCTATTAGTCATGTCTCTCCGGGTCCTGTGACCACGGGTCACACGAACAATCTGGCTGGAAACATCGGTCCCATGGGAAACATCAGCAATCTGGGAAGCATTGGTCTGGTAAACCCTCCAGAACAGGTCAATCAGCCCATTTCTCCGCCATCGAGCACTCTGCCCATCTCACAGCACCGGTTTGATCCTTGGAATTCTTCTTACTCTGGTATCGCGTCATCAAGCACCCACGGAAACCGCCTCTGGGGCTCTTCAGGTGAGGTTCCGGGCAACGTAATTCGACAGGCTGCTTTGGATGCCTACGAGGAGTTGTACAAGAATGGCTCCATTGACTGCAATGGGTTCGTCAACTCCCGTGCTCTTCAAAACACAGCTCAAAAGTACTCGGCCACGGGGCAGGGTTTCGGCGTTAGTGAGCTATTCAAGGCGTGTCAAGGAAGCTTTGACATCGTCGGAGGCTTGATGAAACCTAGAGGGGGGTTGTAGGACATGGACGGCTGACTATAGCCGCTGTTGTTCTTTCAGAGATTTACTGTAAATATTTAACGAATGATGTTATGATTAGTGGCTTGATGTGAAACGATGATAAGGACTTGAGGGTGTACAGGTACCACAACTTTCTGTCTGCATAGTAGATGTGATTCTACAATGGCGGCGGTTTTGCGGCTCGCGAATGTGTCGACTTTCTCAAAAGTGATCAACTTCAGTCTCACTTATCCCGAATATGTCACAACTCTGGCATTTCCGAGTTACGTAATCAGGTGCCTCGTTCAGACCAGGCCCCGTGAGGTGGTAAATCTTTCGCCGGTGTTGTTACGACATTATGTAAACTGTGTATAGCCAATAAATAGCGTACCTGTTACGAGTAGTTACTTGACGTGAATGCGAAAAGACTTGCACGATGTGTTGCGGATTCCAACACGTCTTGGCGTCCGAGACTCACAGACACACCAGCAACCTCAGCCGGTATACAAGTTGTACGAGTAGATTGTAGGTCCCTTCACCCCTCTTGGAAGTTGATAGCCCCTCTCGCTTCCAGTTTCTCGAAATGGTCTCGTCATGGGACGATACGCGTTATTACATCACGTCGAGGGGATTGATGGGTCAAGTGGTCAGAGACTCATGTTTGCCTGCGAGGGGATGGTCATAGATTGTGCAGGGAGACATCCGGAGCAGATGAGACTGGTCATGTATACAGACAAAGACGCCCCTGTGATTACACCACTCTCATTGAGACCACAGCATTGCAGCGAATTCCATGCAGTGGTGCAGCTGACTTATCAGGCAATAGACGTCTGTGCAAAAGAGGACTATCACTGGGAGGAGGAGCTCTGATGACGAGTATTGGAACATCTGAGCGCCACAACCGGAAGGGCCGTTCTTGAACAAGTACAAGTGGTTGCTACAAGTACTTGTATGGGTATGCCGCCTGATGAACTTGCTCTCAAAGGGAGTTCAAGACCTGTGACTGTCACTCGGATGTGAAACAAAGTGACACATCCCATCGTAACATCTCAAGTGCTTGAGTATATGCAGTCCACTTAAGTCTTCCAACACTACCGGAGCTCGCATAGCCAACGGGCCGATTATGCACACTGTGGAGAACGGCCCACCCGTACTTGTAGATTTGACGATACAGACCCACAGGTACAATACAGGATGATCTCCTCACCCGCAACCGGTGGCGATATGACGTTCCCCTCACAAAACCACCTTTCCAAGAGAGCGTCTGTTTCGGGCGCCGCAACAAAACCTTATTCCAACTAACCCACTCACCCACTCACCCAATCTCCTTCTAAAGCGGAAATATAGACCCACAACCTTAAAACGGACTGGACAGTTGCCTAATTGGGACGAACGTGTGGACGGAACTCCGCGGTGTGACATTGCCAAACAGGACCGAATGTCACCCAGCGCCCCACATCTGGGCTCGGTTTGCAACCGACCCGATATTATTCATTGTGACACCAACTCGGCGTATCTGGGAATGACAGACCCGGGCAGATATCACCCCTGTGCCGTATTTAGTTTTGACAGCTTTCTCCAGCGGCAGACGAGGATGTCCGATTAGTGCGACTACAAGGGCGGCTATTATTTGTAGAAGAAACGGCACAAAAACGGCATCCGAGGAGGATACACTAAATATGCAGCATGAAACATCGTGACATTTATGGTAAGTACCGATGGCTCCTTAAAGCAAGTATCTATGTATCGTTCCGAAGTGGAAAGTCGTATTTGTGCTCTTTGCCGAGGTAACGTACAAAAGGTCTTTGCATAGTGGCGAAGCCCGTCTCTTGTCTTCTTCTCTGAGACATTCCGCGCGTCTGGAACTGTCACATCCAGCCCTTGGATAGCCGGTACATACTGTACTGTAAAGTAGTGACGTCATGTATGTGCAACATGTAATCGTTACATTTTTTAGAGTGCAAGTGGGACACCACTGATAAGTGAAGAATGGAAGCCAATGCTGAGAATCGCGCGATAGAGAAAGGGAGAAAGCGCCAGATCGATGTTGTACAGAGCCCACAGATATAAATAGAATACATTGATAATAAATAGTTTGGAATGTTTGTTAGTTGACTGTTGAGAGTCATCGTGAGAAGCCCGTGCATCCAGTGCACAGAACAACTCATGATTTTGTTCGTGAGATTGTGGTTGGTTGTGTGTGTTCGTCATCCTCTATCTAACCCACTCCTCCAGATCGCCCAGACTCATCTCCTCGGGGCATCCAACCTCCTCTTCATCGTTGATCCAGCCAAGATGGCCAATGCCTGCGTGGTGAGGTTCCTTGAGAGTGTCGTAGTATGGATTGAATAGCTTGGTAATGTCAAGAGAGAGATCGGGGGAGGGCGCGAGAGTCTGATCCAGTCCCCGCTGCTTGTGCGGGGTCACTTGTGTCATGAGTGGTGCCATTTTGATTTCTTCCTGCTCATCCTCCTCGTCCTGGTTGATGGGGGTGGTTGCGGCAGTGGAAGATACCTCCAGACGTGACTCCTCATCATCGGAGTCGTCCAGAGAAGAGAGATCATCGTCCGAGGGCAGGTGGAACGAATATCTTTGAGGGGAGGTCATGTACAGAGGGGACGAGGGAGTGGGGAAGGTAGACTGAGTCGGCGAAACCTCCTCCTCCTCAGCCGACTCGCTGTTTGTGTTGGTTGACTCGTTGGACGATCGCCGTCGCTTGTTGGAGGTCGCGTCTGCGCTATCCCGTCCTCCGGCTCGCTCTCTCTTTCGCTCCTTCTCCTTCTCGCGCTCTCGTCGCTCCCGCTCAATCTCTTCAGGCTCGGGACGGTCAATGATGGTGTAAATCATTCGCTTGGGGTGGTTGTCGGACAGCTTTTTTTGCACAAAAGTGGAGTCTGTATCCAATTGGCCCAATTCCAGCCGTCGAATGTATGAATTGATGCGAGCAGCCACCAGAATCGAAGGATTAGGCGACAGATCCACACTTGGGTAATTGCTTTCGATCGAGTGGATCATTTGCTTGACGGTGAGGCCATTGGTGATGTTGAGAACATCGATACAGGCCTGAGAAATGTTGTCGAGCATGGTTGAGTGATGTGTCGAAATGGGCTGGTCAGATGCTGAATTCCAAGACCAGATCGTTCAGCTTAGATATCGCTTAAAATGCCATCGGCCATTTTTTATAAAGGCGCCCTTGAGACATTTCACTTTCTTTGTCTCATGCAAATGCGGACGTTTTAGGCAACTGCACGACGCATGAATTATACAAACATTTGGTCGCTTACAACAAGGTTCATGCTTGTTGAACAGTGGGAGAATTGCAAGAATGCTAGAGCGGGTTCGAAAGGTTTCAACGGGGCTTGAAGGTATCCAAGACTAGACATAAATGTACTGGAAGCACCAAAGATAACCACATATCTTTCAGATTCAATCAATCGTCTTTCCACCACTCGCAATATAAGAATCAATTTCCACGTGCTCAAAGTACAATATATCATTCCCCTCAGGCGTCCTAAACTTACACAAGTGTATATCATGGGCTCTCTCAGAGTTTGTGTAGGAAGAGGATACCGACAATTTGATATGACTATAAAATTAGGAGCTTTAGTGCTATTGAGAATCAGAATTTACCCGTTCATAGAGGACTCTACAAGCATCCATAGTAGCAAATATAGTATCACCATCATTACTATCGCGTGGTAAAACACCTACCTCTCAAGATCCCCTCTCACTGGATAATCTGTCTATCCGATAACAGAACCCAACCTAAAAGCCTATTAATAGACAATATGGTGGTTCCTCCCAAAACCTTGTTCTATGTAACTTAGTGTGGTGCCAGCCAGTACACACTACCGTATGTACATACAGTAGACCGACTGAGGTGCGTATGTGAGGATAATCCCGTCTTTAGTGCAACGTTGGGCAAGCAGGACCTTTTGGCGACATAAGGGTCTCTAGGCAGCGTCGCGGCAGTCCAAAATACTGAATTATAATTTTTGGGTAACCTCGCTCGTTTTTGCCACCTCGAGCTCCGATCACTTTTGGTGAAGAAATACACAGCACACAGACCCATGCTTTCTGTCATTGCCCACCCAACTCAAAGATGCGCATGCACAGAATTGCATCAATAGGATTGTCAAAAATAAGCCACACGTGGGGGGCCCGATCGAACCGCGCACTGCAGTACGTTCTGTAGCAGGGGTGAATCAGAAGGCGAAAACTGCAACTGTGCCATCAATATTCCCTCAATGGCGACCATATGACAACCACGAGACTCACTAAAATCTCACAAATCTATTGATACCACCTTACCTCTACTGCGGCTAAGTTATGTCATAAATCCGACCCTGCCGTTCAAGTCCGATGGGATATATCCGCGACTCAAGAGTCGTATTCGCAGGCTTTATTTGTCGCGTCGTATTCCAATTAAAGTGACAACTTAAGTGGGGTATCATTTATGATCCGAAATCAGGGTATCATCTACTCATGTGACCAGTGAGAGCCCCCATGAGTATCAGCTGATCTCAACGAAGCAATCGGTTATCTTGTCGTAGCTGTAGCATGGATATTTTCATAGTTATCAGCTTTTGCTCCAAAGTTCAATGTTCTAGACTAAGGCGCACTTAGGCCAGGTCATAAACCAAGAGGAAAAATACCCTGGCTGCTCTGTAAAAGCCTCACGATGGCAATACTTTAATCGGGGACTTATTCCTCACACCGTTCCTCGTTTCTTTACCAGTCCCTGGGACTACCACCGTATTCCCCAGGAGCACCCAAACCAAGAGAGCCGCAAAACGGGACACAGGTCCGTAACTTGACCAGTGTATCGTACCAGGCCTCCTATTGATAAGTGTACCCCTCAGTCTTCCACATGATTGCTACACTACTAGCCCCGCACAGAGTCCTTCTATCTCCTTCCCCATAGTAACATCCAGTTGTTGGACTTGCCTCCACTACCCCCACAGGTCCCATCACACTTGCAGAAGACGGTGCTTCGTACCTGCCAGTTCCTTGCTCCCGCCATTGGCTCAAATGCTGTTTGCTTTAGCCTACGATACCGGCAGACAGTATCGGGGACGGAGCCATTTGCTGCGCCTCTCACCTGAAACCAGAGCTGCAGACCTGATAAGCAGATCGAGTCAAGTGCACCCGACGTACATACGAATGAGACATGCTAGACGAAGAGCCCGTTTTCTATGTATACATACAAGGGTAATGCATTGAGCAGGTCGCATCGAGACTGTATATAAAAAACGATCTATTGATTCCGCATGTATCTGGTCGTTAGGCTCCTAAGAAAATCTGGAACTGGAATTGGCTTTACCTCGCCCAGACGAACCTAAAAGAGAACCGTAAACCTTAACTACCATTCTCTACAGTGAGATTAACGACATGTCCATTTGTCTTCGGGCCGGGTAACACTGTAGGCTATTTTTATGACGCAGGAAAAGAAATTATGAGGAGCCGACTGTACAGATTCAGGTCCACATGGCTAGATAATATGAATGCTCAACCAAAGTGTGGCTTGATTTTGTCGCTGAATATTTTCTGCCACACCTACACCTAGGTCGAAACTTTGCTGAGAAATTCTCACCATGACAGCGTCTACAGCTCAAATAACCACTATCTGCTCAGTGGTTGGAAGAGAGACCCCCAGATTTCAGATCCACCGCCGAAGAAGGTTCCAATGAGACATGACTCTGAGCCAAAATGGAGAAACAGAGTTGTTCAGTTCAAGCACCCCAATTTTTCAGTCTAAGGCGAGGAAAGGGCAAAACCAAGTCGCTTCCCAATGTAGATATTTAGTGCGCTGGACCAAAATGGAAACTGAAAAATACACGACACCAACCGCAACTGTTGGTTATGCGCCGGTATGGGACTGTATGCACGTTCGTACTCGTACAGACTGTCTGTGGCCAGAGTTGTGAACACTCGCCAGGGACCACACATACAATGTGCACATACAGTGTATTTCAAGTGCTCGTACCCCTAATCAGTGCGTTGTGTGATTATGCCAAGCTGCCAAGGACATACCGAGTAGCCAACATTCCGGGTGTGAAGTATTGGGTGAGCTCGGACCTCCGCCAGTCAGTGTACAGGCTCCTTTTTCCTGTCCCCTCTGCCCATACAGCTTCAGTGAACAGGCTCCTTTGGGAGGCGCATCTCGCCATTGCACACCTGCTTGTCTGCTTCCGTCAGGTCACGTGTTTTCTGTTTTCCGTGAACATCATCGTGCCAGCATGAATACGGCAATTGATCAACTCTAAAGAGTGTCGTAAACTGCGCACGTTGTGTATTTGGCCATTTAATTCCAGGTCCGTCTGCGATATTCAGTACTGCGGCCTTCAACTCGTGCTGGTGTGTAGAGGGATATTGATACCATGAGAAATACGACACAACTACGCAGCACCCTATTGTTGGCCACATCAATTCCATGCACTGGGACAAGATCGCTAGAGTTATGCCAAGATAACAATGAGTTGGTTTCACCTGTGTCAGACCTGACTTTAAATATTTTGCTCTGTCAAGATATTTCTTGCGAAAGTGAAACCCATAATATCAGAATTTTGATACGATTGAGCCACAGGAGCTAAGCCCGAATACCCGGTTCGATCCGTCATGTGGGCGACGGACCGGCGTACTGTCACCGGACCGAATGAGTATTTTCTATGTGTCCAGGCTGCAATAACGTCACTCCACCCACCAGCGATATTGCTATGCACGGCTTCAGTCTCCTATGGTTATCTCGATTTACCCCAATTGATTGGCTGGAAACATCTTACCCTACCGACACATATTGAACCTTAATCTATGAACTACGAAGTCCTGTTAGAAATGACTCAAGTCATGCATCTGAGTCACATCGTGCATGACGTCATGGCTGGTGAAAGGGGCTGGACATCACCAGTCAGTACAGTACGGAGTACTGGTAGCTCTATGCAGAGGAGAAGAACATTCACCGACTGTAAACAGTAGTCTATCCATGGATAATATCGTTAGTCTCATCAGATGTATAGGTCACTGCACTGAGATGACCACTCCACCTCAAAAAGCCTTCGCCCACCCGATCGCTTTCTTTCGCTAATAATAGAGTATTTCTCAGACGAGCTTGGCGTTCAAACCACATTTGATGTTTTTTATCAAGTGTTTTCGTGCATGTTTAACAGATTCTTGACTACATGTCAGCAAATCGATGCAATAAATATTTTATGCTAAATAAGTATCTCCAATGGACTTTTTTGAATCTTTTTAGGAATGATAGTACCCCTGGTTGTAGCTGTAGTCGTATGGCTGTTGGGGGATAGCCTGAGGTTGGGTCTGGGGTTGGTTCTGGGCGCCAACGAAGCCGTATCGCTTACTTCGCTCGGGCGTGACAGGAGGTGTCATGATGGCATCCTCTGGGTCAGGGGTTTCACCACCTCGCAGCCCAATTGCGTTTCGCATGAACTCGAATTTGGTAGAGGCGTACTTAGCCTGAATACATGCGGGGACAGCCTGGGTCTCAAGCTGGTTAATAATGAAGTTGACGTCTGGACGAGGAGACACTGGGTAGTCGGGAATACCATGGGTGTAATACATGGCCAAAAGCTGAGCAGCCATGGCTACGGACGACTTTCGGGCGTCAATGAGTTGCTCGTTGAAGAGAGCGCACTCGCATAGGTACAGACCGAACAGACGAAGGGTTCGGAACTTCTCGTCGAAGATGGGGTCCGTGGTTCCAATGAACATGTCCAGGAATGCGTCTGCGGTAGGTGCAGAGACGGACCATTCCAGGACGTTGAGCATGTAGCCCTCCATCTGGAGGTACTCACGCTTGGAGTAGGCGGGCTGTAGACGGTGGAGCTGGTCGAGAGTGGGGACTGCAGCCTTTCTCTCGACGTACTTGGCAGCTATCCACAAGGCAGCCAGGGCCACAAGCGGGTAGTAGCCGTCCACAATAATGCATTTACTGGTGTAACGATCCAACAGAGCCACAGCAGTGAAGAGGGTGTCTGAAGAGAGGTCAAAGTATCTGTGTGAATTGACGACATCTTCCAGAGCTTCTCGTCTGTTAGAAAAGGTCACGTGGGGTTGCTGACGCATCATGTCTGTGTCGCAGCTGTAGGCTTTCTCCAGCATGTGCATGTGCGCGATCATGTCGTCAGCGTACTCGTGTTCATTGTCAGCAGATAGCGCCCGTTCACGAAGCTTGAGTGTTGCCTGGGCAGGGCGTTGGTTTGGAGGGATGGAGTGGTAGAGAGCCACAGAGTCGGAGGCGGAGTGGAATGCGTGTCGATCAGCAAACTCCGAAAGAGTTTGCATAGTAGTTTGAGAAGGTGTCATGAACATGTCGTTTAGCAATCTGTGTTAGTTTGTTTTCATCAGGGTACATTATGGGCAGTGTGACGAAGGCGATGTTGGGGCAGTGACACAAGATGCATTTGAGGCTAGGTAGCAGCAGTGACAGAGGGGCGGTTACTCACAGTTAACGTCAGTGACAGTGACACTAGTGTGTGTGACAGTGTGACAGAAACTGATCCTGGAGATGAGACTGAGATGATGATGGTGGTGCTGTAAGGAAATGAGGGTGGTGATGTATGAGTCGGGCTGGATCTGACCTTAGACTCAGGCAATGCAAGGAATTATCAGTGGCGATTAGTGTGTATGCAGACAGAAGGCACTGTATAGTACACCATAGAAGTCATGCCATGGCAGCACCTCGAAATCCTTTTATCGCTGTTGCCCCATCACACCGTTGTTGTAGTCAATGTCGCTTTTTCATCTCTAGGAGAAGTCTGCTGAGCACCCCCTTTCCCCCCTCCTCATTACCACAGAACCCTAATTAACCTTCTCCGTCATGCATACCCTTGCATGATCCCATGTGTCGCCATGTTTCTCACCATCCGGTGAGACATATAGACAAAAAATATCGTCCTCAAAAGGTAGGTCACGCTGTGCAAGTTTTTTACCGCCCCGCAAAGTGGAGCCACGCAAGATGAGTGTATCTGTCTTCTGCAGTAGAAACACTTTTCCCGCTATTCCCACTCTGCAGATTTTAGTGTCACACTGCTTGCAGTGCCCAAACCACCTTGAATTCACTTCCGAACAGCTCGACTAAACAAGTGCTGGAACAGAATAGGTATCGCATCATAACGGGCTCTTTTTGTAGAGTCCAGCGATACCAACATTGTCCACCGCTTCTAGCCGAAAGCCTGCCATAGCCTGCCAAATCCGTGTATCACCTGTTTGTCCTCCCTCATAACCAGAATACTCACAGCTCCAGGCCATTGATGCAAATGCAATTTTATGAATGAAAAGGGTAGATTGTCAAGATCGCGGTCAACACGAAGTGTGAATGTTTGTGTGTGCTGGGGTTGTCTTGTGAGAAATGAATGATGTGATGCCGTTGAGGGTCGTTAATGAATGTTGAATGTTCCTTCCTAGATGAGTGTCACAATAAGTAGGTTGATTCGGTGTGCAAGAAGAGATAAATAATGCTGAGAAATGAAATGAAGAGAAGGTAGTGCAAGAAGAATGGGTGGGTGTATGTTTTTGTGTCAAGAGATGTTTGACAATCTCGTACGCAGCACTCAAAAGTAGGAGCTGGGAGGATGCAGGACGGTATAAAAAGAAGGGGCCAGCAAACAGCACAAGCACAATCACCTAAACCAAGACTGCACCAAAGGGCGGACTGCATCAAGAGTTTAAATCCGAGGGCGAGGGTTGAAAAGTGTGGGTTTTGTGTGAAGGGGCAGGTAGATTCGGTGGCTCGAAAGGACTCTATTACTCGTGCCATTGACTTGAAAAGTTCCAGGGACCAACTTGAGTCCCACCCCACGGAAATACCGTTTCGACCGAGCTGCCACCACTTCTCTAAGCTGAGATACAAGCGCATCCATATTCCAAAGATCTCTGCCCACCCCGAACTCTAATTGTTGGACGTTGAAACGAAGATATTTTGACCAGTCCCCAATAGGGCCAATGAGCTACTAATGGGGGAAAAAATTAGGTAGTTCTGGTCCAGAGAGCCTCTAGATCAAAAGGCGACCTTTTGCGAAACTAGAATGCTAGTATCTTAAGATCTCGCCTTGATCCGTCACCTTGACAACAGATTGGTTTTGCCATGCGGACCGAAAATTACACTCTGAGGATGGGCTGGCTGTGGGGAACCAATGGTTTTGGGGTTAGGGTTTCCAAGTTAGATGGGCGTTCTGCTGGCAAGGGGTTATCCCTTGGATGTGATGTACATTGGGAGGGATGTGACGGGTCGGGTAAATTCGTGACCAAAACCATGTGATAATTTAGCCCTCTACTAGCCCACAACGCTGGCGAAGTACGGGTAGAAAGTGATGCGAGTATTCGCTCGTCAGGTGGCGCAGAATCTGCCAGTTGTCTATATTATCCTAGCGCCTCTACACAGCTCGTTATCGCATACCATCATACTGCATCATACATGTCAGGCCGATACTCTGGCAACATATTGGAACCTTAATTTCAGTGTGGGTAACGCTCAACACCTGGTCGAGGGGGTGTAATAGACGCTGTGGTAAAGCAAATGAGACCGAGCTTGCACGGGCTTGGTGGGCAGCAAGCGTGGATGAATACGAGATATCTCTATACGCGGATCTATGAATTCTCGTGTACTCTTTCCTGTTGTGAAAAGTTTCGGTCACTAAGCCCATGGTCTAAATTTGAGACCAGCCGGAACCGACTATTTCCATACTGCATTTTCACTGACACAGCAGAAACGGGCCTAAGTGCATCATCCCACATAATATTTGCTGATTTGAACAGATGGGCAGCTATGGGACCCCCAGAAACGGACCAATTGTAACAAACAGGCAATCGCCGTTAAACTAGCCCTCATTATATGGCCACCATCTACTGCCGTTTACTCTTCCATACCATGCCGGACCAACCCCTTCTTTGTCAACTATCCCTTTGGTGTTAGCCCACCTCGGCATGATGTTGGTGAACTGACATGTTGTGTGTGTGCTTTTTACACAAAGTAAAATGCGCGTGTAGATGCGCGTGGCGCGTGTATTTTTCACTTTTTGTGGTGGTGCGAGAAGAAGCTGCAGCAGCTTTAGCGACCAAGCGACGACGACAATTCGTGGTGTGGTGGCAATCAAAAGTGTACGACTGCGAGTTGCGAATTGGCAGGCTCTAGGCGAGAGGTGGCGCCGATGTAACAAGCTAGAGGGAATAAGGTCCAAATAAGAGACATGGTGAAGCTACAGTATAAGTGGTGCGATTCTTTTCCTCGACGATTCTGTGCTCAGAACTTCAGTGAACTGTCAGCTCTGTTTGTACGTCGTACTGTACATGCACAGCTGGTATGATTGCTATGAGCCGGCTAAGGTTGTGGCAATTCGTGCCGTGGTGGGTTCCTCTGACGTATGTATTCCCACCAGGGCCGTTGGGTCTCCGAATACTGGGTCCAGACAAGCCCAATTGAGACCTAAGTTCAGAAGTAGAGGCGGGCATAACCCCATTTGTCCACGAATTCTTCAATATTATCAAGCTATATTATGATTATTCGTAGTATCATCCAACTCTGATGGACATGTGTGGGATTAAACTATTGAGTTTCTTTGCGCCCCAACTCATTACTATGGCACATCACAAGCACAGGGCCGCTCTAGGAAAAAAGTAGTGTGACGCAAGGGGGAAACGCCTCTGTGTAGATAATAGACGTGGAGTTCATACAGGGACACACGTGATGAAGTGCCATTAAATAGCTCACATCATATACGATAGATGCCAAGACTTGGGTTATTGAGCCTATTGAAGGTCGTGGCAACGTGGCTTTGATCCACAGGGCTACCTGTGCCTTACTGTCCACACTGCACTTGCACCAGCACTTGCAACAAGACTGCGGGGCAAAGATTTTACTCAGTTTCAGGATATATTTTTACCCCTGATTGACAGTTCCATGGACAGATGGGCTGAATAGGAGTGAGCTATTTCCGGTGGCTGTTTCAATGTAATATTTGCTTGTTCTAGCTGTCTGTCGGATATTATTTGGGTTGTAAAAGGGATATTATTTGCCAGAACGGGATGGCTGCAAGGGGAACTTCGAACTTTGCTTACCTAACGGCTGCCCAACCTATTGTTCGAAAGATACGGTGGTGATTGTCTTGTGCAGCAACCAAGATCATCGCCATTTATGTACCAAAGGGGTAACCAAATGACCAAAGGAGAATGTGTTTAATCCACATACGGCTCTCAAGGCGTGCGCGTCGTGAGCACGGAAGCATAAACCCGTTAGCGGCGGAGGCCAGATAACCATGACACGGGTACGACAAAAGTTCGTACAAAGGCCACAGGGACTCGTAGGTTGCTCTTGCATCGCAATAGTACTGGTATGTACTGATATGTACTCGTACAGGACCGGTAGCTTCGACATAGGCCGGGTTTAGAGCAGGCTCTACGAGTGGAGTAAGAATGTCTTCGAACGCACAGGGGTGAAAGGAACCTGGAGTGGTGGGGGTGAGGGGAAAGTGTAGCCCAGTCACGGTGGGCCTCAGTTGGTTGCCAGATTTGGTGTGGCTTCAGCCGGTAACTTGCAAGCGAATGCGTCTCACAGCCAACCAAATCGACTCCTGCTGTTGGCGCTTGTTTCATCATTCAGCACGACATCAGTGTTCATATGAGTTGTATTGTGCAACTTACAACGAGTACCGGTACGTACAATTCTGGCTCTTCTGAATCGATGCCTATGGTATCAGTGACAGGCCCGTCACCATGTATGTACCGGTACAAGTACCGTATGAGGTACGAGGGCCATGAGTGTGTCGCTCTGCTTTTCCCATACATATCGGTACGTACATACACTTATAGCCGCTTTTACATTCAGGTGTGGCCATTCACGACAGATTGACAACGTCAACCTTGCGGACAGGCCAGCTCGTAAGAGGAACTCGCACAAACGTGCAGGGGCAGGGCCAGCCATTCTGGCACCTTTAATTTTCATTATAACGTCAAAGTCGGTGCAGTACCTTGCTAGTAAGAGTCATTCACACAACCACATCAACTGAAGAGTTTTTCCCCGTCGAGTCGTCGTACTTCGAGGACAATCATAGTTACAGCATAATTCCAGCAGTAAATATGTCCATGCGAGGTCTCGAACCGAGAAGGACCACGAACATACTGCATCTCTCATGCGAGTATCATCACTACCTGTCCCTTGTCAGGCTCAATATCCAAGAGATGGAACTGGTACGAGTACGAGCAGCTACAAGTAGAAGGCCTCGTATGTTGTAGGTCAATATTATTGGTACTTCCGATACTTAAGCAAGTACAATATCTTCACTGACTATAGAACTTGTCGACCACTCTTTGTAAGAGTCATCCTCCCTATTTGCCCAGCACCTCCTTAAGGGTGTTCAGAGATAAAACGGATGGTTAGACCTTTAAAGATCAACCTCTGATAAGTAGCTGTTCGTGCCACTTGTGTACAAGTAACAAGATGACTGATTCATCTCTTCAGGCAAATACCGTCACTTCCCAGTTCTGTTCTCCATAGAAGCTCTTGGGTAGCACTCATAACCTGTTTATAGTTCGTTCGTAGGTCTTGAAACTCTAAATGGCAAGCACGCACACAACCTTCTCGGTAACCATTAATTAGTGGCAGATTCACCCTACTTGTACGAGATCATCTTGTTACGACCGCTTGAAGAGCCAACAAGAGCCTGTGCTGCTAACGACACCATATTCAGCCAGTCACGTGAAATGGAGAAATGACTTCACGTGATATAAATGGTTTTGAAGAGCATAATGCGCACAGCCGCAGAAAAGTGAGTATCAGAGGATTCAAGTGACGGATCAGTGTGCCAAGTGTGCTCCGGGGGGCCCCGTCGAGATGGCTCATGTTATGATAGATGCGTGGTCGGTTTGTGTTGATCCACTTGATGTTATCAGCCCAACTCATACCCAGCAGGATATTCCTTAGTACTGGTACTCGGTGGTGAAGTCTTGCACAGACGGACGGGCAGCTCCGTCAACATGATACGACTGGATGGGGTCTGATGATTCGTCTCGCTTCCAATATCAGCCGCCTTCCAGTACCATATGGAATGATGATCTCCCTTAAATTGAGACTAACCTAGAACCTAGCATCGCAACTCCGGTCATACGACCTTCAATCTCGCATTACCCAGCTTGAGTCCAAGGCTCGGTCCCCAGTTTCCACGCGATTCTCTGTTGTCATTGACGCCTCGGTGCTGTGTTCCTCGAGTCTTCCTAACGTCAAAGTTTGGTTGGAGGAACGGGCGGCAACCGTTCTAATTCCCAAAAAGACCCTCGAGGTGCTGGATCAGCGCAAAAATGGATACCTGCCGCTCAACATGAATGCCCGCGGGGCTATCAATTACATCGAGTGGGTCCGCTCTAACAACAGCAGAGCAGATCATCCCAACCCAGGGAAACTCATTATTCAGCATAATGAGGAGTCCACGCCATGGAAGACGTGCCAGTCTCATCTCGTGGAGCAGCCTTCGACGGAGGAGCTCAATCTTATCAACAATGCCACCATGAAGGAAACCGAGATGGGAAGCAAACCCGCTTACACTGGTTGTCCAGGCAATGTCAAACCCCTTATACAGTGCGCTATATGGCGAAAGTTGAAGGAAGGGTCACGTGACTGGTGGGTGGTGACGGAGGACCCTCTTGTTGGTATATGGTGCAAGGCCTATGGAATCAGATGTCTGTCGCCAGCAGAGGTTGAGCAAGAGTATAGACAAAGGGTGAGGGAGCGCAGAGCAAGAGCAGCAGGGGCAGAAACAGCCACCCCCGCAGCCAGCCAAAGAGGTACTAGTACAGACATTTCAGTACCGGCGAAGTCTTCCTCTGCGCCTGAGACTGCAAATGGGCGAGAAGGTGCTTCCAAGATCCCCGTGACCGCGCCTTCACCATCTCAAGCTGCACCGACCACACACACCGCCGCTGTAGCCCCTCCTCTAGCTGGTGGCAACAACATATGGAGCGACTCCAATTCGGGCTGGAATGACAACATGGCACTTCAGTCGGGGTTTCTGCAGCAAGAACCCCCTGGGGGAATGGGAATGGGGCTGGGATTTCCTCCCATGCCGCCTAGCCATATGATGAACCACAGCTACTCCGCCTATGGACAGTTTGGGCCCTCACCGAATTTCCCCGTCTATCCCAATATGCCAGGAGTGGACCCTTTCACGGGCATGGATTACTCAGTCGGACCTTGGGATCCATACGATCCCTACCAGAATGTAAACTTCAGCTACGGGAACCACGGCAACGCATATACGACCCAGGGGTACCCTCCAACAACGGGGTTCAGCCAGCCCGGAAACGTTCCTGACGTTGGCCCTCCCTTGAGACAAGGTACGAACTCTTTGACGGGCACGCCCGCACAAGACTCAGTGCAATCTTTCGGAGACATCATTCGTACTGGGGCGTCGAATTCTGGCCACGTGACGGATACAAACGACTTTTCCCACTTTGATTCGTTTGACTTCCTTGACGAAGGTGACGTGGTAGACAATGACGACATCAAAAGCGTGGAGAGACAGCTTAAAGAGGTTTTACGAGTGGGGGACCACAGGGGTTCCAAAGATGAGGCAACCAGTGAAACCACCGAGCCTACCGCGGCACCCATGCCTGTGACTACTCCCAACAAACCCCCTAAACAGAGACGAGCCAACACCGCGCCAACCAAAACCACTCATAATAGCAACCCCGCCAGCAGCACCCCTACGCGCAAATCTCGAGGTGGGGAGCCTCGTTCCGCAAATAGGAATCGTGCGAACATGGAGGCCCGTGGCACCCCAACCTCACGTGGCACTCCTGGCAAAAAGCGTAATACGCAGCGACCTGTGGATCCCGATTTCGTCAAGAGAGGCGAAGGAGTTCTGTGGACTCCTTAGAGCTTCGTTTGTATCATAATTCAACCTCACTTGTAAGCCTTCGTAAGCCTTTGCGGTTACAGCAGTTCGAACTAATGCTGTACAAGGTGTGTTGAGTGCGCAAGTGCAATTCTTTCGTAGTTCTTGTATCGTGCTCTGTTGCGCAGACGGTAAGATACCAACCCGGTATGCCTATACAGATACATCACTGCACCGGTACTTGTACAGTATGTACATACTGCTCTGCAAGAAGAGGTATCGTACCGGTACATATAGTAGCTATGGGATAACGTGCGCCGGTGTCGGGGTTTGCTCAGAGCACATTAAGCGACATCGGCACTCTCACACTGTTCTGGTGGCTACGTGTACATACTCATACTCGTAATTTAGACGCCAGAGTATGTACTGTACGAAGTACGTACTCATCACTGGTACCAATGCATGTTACTCTGGAGTTCTCACTACTGTGTGTACTGTACTTGTACACTCTTATGGCTGCAAGTACACACTACCTAGTACAAGTTTGGTCCTTTCGTGAGTATTTTGCAGAATTGGTTCAGCCTCACCATTGATGAGATAACTATGCACACCCACTTGTCCGAGCCTTGTTTGTCCTGAAATCAAATAATGTCACGATAATGGCAGCATTCTCCCTGTAAAAATGACTCACCCCTGATTAATTTTCCTTCCGATATATTCTGTTGGGCAGGCTTCTAGGGAATTGTGCTCAATATGTCGGGTAAAAGTGATCCGAGATTTGAGCGACAAGCTTCGGGGAAATTTCGGAGGGACGAAATCAAGGGTTTGGGTTGCAGCACGGATAACGCGGATCGACGGTTATCGATAAAATTATACCATCGAATCGAAGCATTGATTGTCAGTCGCAGTATAGTTGGTAAAAGGAGATGTGAAGAGTAGCTAAAATCAATAGATGATCGTTCATTAATCGACTAAGTCAGAGAATCTAAAACACCAGCGTCAAACAGCTAGACAAGGAGCTCACGTCATCGTGTGGCATGTACGTCATTACCCCGCCCGAGTATAAGGTTTTCACGTGACCTCAGAATAACGCCGTAAGTTTGGACGTTTGGGTCTTAGAAAATGGGCAAATCTTGTGTCCATTGAAATGTCATGAAGCCGGAAGGGGTCCTTGATAATATATATACAATTTGCCCAGCTGTTCTATTTATTCGTCAGCTCCTATATGTTTAGGGTATGCTGCAATACACTCTCCACATTTATCCGCGTCATTATTTACGCTTATCATTCATTCTTGCCGCTGACTTTTCGTTTTGAGTCGTACACGTAACCATTGTTGCCTGCCACAAACGGCATTTGGTATAGTGACCACACTGTCATCACGTGATCCCTAACAAGGCTGCGCCCCACTCTGCGCCCCATGTCAAACCCCGTGGGGACTTGGCTTCTTCGCACCACGCATAAACCCGGAGTTTGATAGATGAATCTATGAGACCTATGATTTGTCATATCATAGGAACACGCGACACAATCATCATCGTCTGCCGATATTCTATTATTGCGGGGCACAATGACATTATTATCTTCTGTGTATAAAGCTTCGTAGTTGTTCTCATATTGATACGATGGGCAAAGTGAGAAGGTGACTTGGGGAGTGGATTAATTTTGTTTTGTACGGATGAAAGCTGTCATCACAAAGAGATTCATGGTCATCGTAAATGACCAATCCCTTGTCTGGCAATCAGGGATGCATGGGGCCAAGACAGAATCGTGGGGTAAATATGCATTGCAGAATAGAGGCGGCAGGGTGCGCATCTGCATGTTGGGGGAAGATGCAAGTGAGGTTATAATTTCCGTTTTGTATCGCGAACTTGCCCTTGATGTTCGGTATCCACTCTCGTGATAGTGCCTGGTCAACCGCCTCATATCATTGGATCCTGCTCGTATTCCAACTAATCGTAGTTGCAACACTAGTGCTTGGCTAGGGGTTAGGGATGTGGGGTGGACATGTCGTTCTGTCAGCAAACTTGGGAAACGAGAAAAATGTTGAGTCACAATTTTAAGTCAAGGAGTAATGGGGATAAAAATGTACTGATACATGAGATGCTGTTCTTCAGGTCCCATGACGTCTTCTTTTTGTCTCTCCTATGTTTCCACTTTGCGTTTCTGTTCACGATATCACAATTTTCTCGTCACACAACGGGCTGAGGAATAAAGGCTAAGCGGGGACCAAGTGCGACACAACTCTCGTTCTAGTGGTGCTAGAGTGATCTGAAGTTGAAGGTTGGCTACAGAGCTGGGCGAGGACTTAGTGCCGTAATATCAAAGGTACAAAACTTCCTCAGGCTTGTGGCATCTCCGTCAATTAATGTTAGCTCGTAATGGGTATCCCCACCTCCCTCTCTCATGGAATTAACCTCTCTGCAGTGCAATGCAACCTGTGGTTGTCAGACTATTGGTTTTACCCCGTGCTTCAAGACCGGGATAAGGTTCGCCCAACTTTTGAATATAACTACAGTGAGGGAAGGTGGCACGGGTGGATACGAAAAAGGAAACAAGTCAAGTGTTGGGTTTTTGCTGCTAGGTATTGGAGGCGACAACAGCTCTGCGACACAATCAATCAAACAGCTCCACGCGACGCCTCAGGGATATTAAACAAGATCGCCGGTGCCCTCAAGACGCATCAACTTCACTCGATTGCCGAGATTTGCGACGAACGACTTTAAAGGAACGACACAAACGGCTTAAGCGGACAGAGAGCTCAAGCTGTACACGAGCTGCGACATCACTACGACAAATCAGGGATTCGACCTTACGCAATGAGCGTGAAGAAACCACCACAAACTCGGAAGCTGTCGGATACACCATCATCCCTCACTTCCGCCGTGGACAAAAAATGTGGAAAGGATGACAAGAAGAAAAAGCTTGTGGTCGCCTGTATGGCTTGCAGGGCGAAAAAGGTCAAGTGCTCCTCGGATAAACCAGCTTGTAAGAACTGCCTCAGATTGGGTGTTCCATGTGAGTACCCGCTGATCCGTAACCGCGGATCGCGTTTTGGCTACTCAGGATATCTGGAGAAGCGGCTCGGGAGCCTGGAGAAGTGCCTGCTCAGTCAGGAAGCCAAAAATGGTCTCAGCGGAGTCATCAAGCTCATCCCGGTATACCCTGGCCAGGCCCAAACGCACCCACCACCCCAGCAACCTCCACCACAGCACACAACGCCACAGCCACCTTCATCTGTTGCCCCCGGCCACTCGCCAGAGACCCCTCGGTACGCAGAATCCAATGCTTCGGACGAAAGCACACTCACCATAAAGTTACCGTCTCCAGAGCTAACAGACCACTTTGTTTCGCTTTACTTCAAGCATATCCACAATCACACATACTCTTACCTCTACAGGCCCCACTTCGAAGAGAGAATACGCAATGGCACAGTCAACAAAGCCCTAGTTTACGCTGTTTGCGGTCTTTGCTGCAGATTTTCAAACCACCCATTGATCGAACCCGGTGCGAAAGATTATCTGGGTGCCCAATACATCACACAAGCGAGGAAGCTAATTCGGTCACAGCTGGAGGAGCCTGATATTGAGACTGTGCAAGCCTCTATATGTGTTGTTCAGTACGAGTTCTTCCTGGCTAACGGGTCCAAGTCCATGATCTACATTGGCTTGGCCATCCGTATGGCTTCACACTTGTCGCTGTTCAAGGAGCTGGAAGGCCCGGAACTGGAAACAACCACATGGCAGGAGCGAGAGTTGCGGCGGCGAACTTGGTGGAGCATTGTGGTTCTTGATAGACTTGCCCATGGTACCAATTGGACACTCTTGATTCCTCCGGAGCACTTCGAGGTACAACTCCCTTGCTCGCGCGACGACTTTGAAAATAACCGACAGACTCGAACAGTTTTCTTGGATGGACGTGAGTCAGACATTGCATTGGATGAGGATAAGGAGTCAAGGGTTGCGTCACCGAAGGAGTATGAATACAACATCTTCTCATTGCATATCTTGATTGTGGAGGCCTGGTCACGTGTCACTAAGTATGCAAACGACGGAGCTCTGAGAAAAGGCGCCAAGAGCGGCAAGAACGATGTCACCGCGATCAAGGAGGGCTCGAAGTCCATGGAGAACAGCAGCAAAGAGAAAAGCGCCACGCCCACAAAAGACGACTTGCTGCCTTGGCAAAATGGTTCTGATTTTCAGACGTTGGCCTCCCTGATTGCCAAAATTCAGGAAAAGATCCCTTCCCACCTGCAACTGAGTGCCGAGAACTTGCAGGCTGCAACAGTTCAAGGAATTCATGGCATGTTTGTGCACGTCCATTGCGTGTTGCAGCAAACCATTTGTACACTGTACCAGACAGTTTACCCCCTCAACACATCTTTGTACACCAGCAAGCAAGTGGAGGCCATTCCGCGGTGTTTCATCGAGACGGCTGCGATTAACATCGTCAATTCAGCGGGCGTCATTTCTTCGGTCGCCCAGCAACTGCTTCACCATAACATGGTTCCAGCCCCTTTTGTCGGGTTCTGCATCTTCTCGACTTCGCCGGTCCACATCGCCAACACGTTCAGCCAGGATACACAGACGGCAGCTGCTGCCCAGCACAATCTTGCCCTCAACCTCAGACTGCTCATCAACCTCAAGGATTACTGGCAAGTGGTGTCCATGTGGTGCTCGACTATTAGAGAGCGATACTCTGAAAAGCTGCAACAGGTGGAGGGTGGTCGGCGATCGGGCAAGACTGAAGAGCCTCTCATTTACAATCACCATTACACTCCAACCAACGCGAAATTCAAATCCGGAGAAATCGACAAGCGCAAGGTAGCCGCTGCTGCCATGCGTCAGAAGACACAGACGCAGGAGAATTCTGGGGCACCTAAGGAGGCAAACACGTGGTCTCAAGCTACAGCATCCATGGCGGAAACAAAGCCAGCCAGCGTCAAAACCCCATCCATTCCATCTACACCCGTTTTGATGAGCGTCTTTACTGAGATGGGGTCCGCAGCCAACAACATGTCTTTTGCTCTGCCGCAAGCCCTGCAGTCGGTATCCAAGACAAACACTCCCGCAGCTTCCCCTAGGACCAATGCGGAAGACACGGATCTCAATATGCTGAAGAATGTGTTGTACCCTAGCTTCTCGAACCCTCCCATTTATGGAGTCGAAGCACCTTCGATGCCTCCGCAGGTCAACATCACCAACCCATCGTCTCCCAAGAACTGGGACTTATTCCCAGAGCTGACTAACGCCCCCACAGAGTACGGATTCCACGATCTCGGAGAGCAGTGGCTGCGACATTTTGAGATTGGCGTCGACGACATTCAACGTGTTTTCCCTCGAGTGGAAGAAGGCTACCTTTAATATTGTATGTATAATGTATCACTATTTATTATAGCCCTGCTGTTTTCTGATGTAATTGATGAATTTTTGTTATATTATTTATGTACCAATGATGGGCTTACTCCAGCTTGGTCTCCTCAAGCTTCTGTGCAGCGGCTTCAGTGGCGTCGCCCTCAGCAGGTTTGGCACCACCTGGGTATCGAGATCCCTTGTTCTTGACCTTCTTCTCCTTCTTGGGGGCAGCAACGGGGGGAGGGTAGGCCAGCTTCTCAATCTTCTGGAACTCTTCATTGTTGACAAACTCATCACGGATAGGCTTGAGCAGACCATCGATGGCAGCAGCCACACCAGTCTTAAGATCAACAGGAGACAACTTCTCAGCAGCGAAGGCCTCCTTGAGCTCAGCAACAGAGTTGAAAGAGACGTTTCCTCCGTACTGCTCGGGCCGCTCAATGCTGAAGGTGGCCTTGCCCTTGTTCTTCAACTCAGCAATGGGGAAAACGACATACTCGACAAACGAAAGAAGTCCGTTGCCCTCAACTTCGCCAGCAGCACAGTAGGCAGCGTTGATCTTCTTCTTGATGGTCTTGGTATCTTCAAGCAAATCGATCTTGGAGTTGGGGTCAGAGGCTGACATCTTACCACCCTGGGTGAGTCCAGGAACCATGGGGTTCATCATGTGTGCCCGCTTCTTGTAGCCAATGGAGGTGAGGTTCTCTTCAGCCAGAACGAAAATCTTTCGCTGATCAACTCCACCAAACTGAGCATCGACACCCAGATACTCTTCGTCGAGAGCCTGCATCAGGGGGTAGATGAGGCCGGAGAGCAGAGGGTTGTCAACCTGCTTGACAACATCGGCACCAGCTCGCTTAGCGTCGTTGACAGAGACACGATTGGACAGCTTGAAAAGATCCATGGTGTACTCAGCGCTGAGCTCGAAAGACCGGCCGATGACAAAAGTAAGCTTGTCAAGGGGAACACCGATAGATCGGAGAATAGCCTTGATCATGTACTCGTAGTACTGGACTCGATGCTGGACCAACTCCAGAGGGGCCTTCATATTGTCGAGGAAAGCATGCAAGTCAGCGAGCAGAATCTTAACCTCACAGCCGGCAGCCAGAAAATCGGCAATCTTGGTCATGGGCACAAAGTATCCACAATGAGGTTTTCCAGTTGGTGCAGTACCCCAGTAGATCTTGAGTTCTCGCTCCTTGAGGGTGTCAAGGATGATCTGCTTGTTGAGAACCTCCTGGAGGTTACGCGAGATCAGTTCATACTTCTGCTCCACAGTCTGGGACATTTTTGTGCGTTCGTGGTGTAAATGTTGTCTGGTCTCGTGGTGAGTAATACCCATTTTTCACGATGCAAGGTTGGGGTTAGGGTACTTTAGGAGGTTTTAAGATCAACTCTAGGGCTACTCGTACCTGTGTGTGTCATGAACTTGTAGGCGAACCTAATCGTGGAGGAACTGAGCAGCTCCACCATTTTACGGAGAAGGTGGCCTGTGCACACTTATTCATCCAGTACCACGATTGAGCCGGACACCCCCATGGAATACAGCCAATTAGCTGTACAAGTTATTTACAAGTAGCGCTGAGAATATGCGTGTTGTGCGATAGGATGAGCTGCAACACGAGATATGACACGCGAAGCAGACCGGTTCTCAGTGATACCGTCACCCCGGGTCGATGGTTGTGATCTTATGCTTTTCAGGAATGATTCCATGATGCAAAGCAATCACTCCTCGGTAACATTTCGGCTTGGTGCGGAGTGAACTTTCCTAGGGGTCACTAAAATCCCGTACAAGTATTTCCAACTATACTCCGCACCAAGCAAGTGCCAATTGAACCCGTTAAGACCCCTGACGCTAAGTGCCGAGTGCACAGACACAAGTCTTATACAGGTGGTGCCCTGGCGATAATCGCCAGTGTTCCAATATCACGGCTTTCCTGGCGTACATTTAGATTCGGTAGCTCAATGGGTTGTGCGGGGCTGGTAAGCTCAATACTCTGCACTTAAAATGTCAAGCTCGTCAGATAGCGAATATATAAGCTAAAGCACCTGGCATTGCCATCACCACTATCGCCAGTGCAATCAAACTGAGATGACCTCTCGCGCCATAAGGTTAGGAGCTGTTGGAAGAGCCACAGCTAGATGCAGATTTCGAGAACTTAACAACACAGCGAATCGCTGTGGGCTGGCACAAACGACGCTGGCCGCTCGGTCACAAAATTCTCCTGAAACTGAACCGCCTGAGTGGCTACAGCCCTTACTTGATGCATCAGAGGGTGCAGGCTATGATGTGAACGACGCTGGGCTTCTCGGACAGCCTGTTGCCTGGGGAGATCACGACTCGAACGACCATGTCAACAGTGTGACATACATCAAGTATTTTGAAACAGGTCGATTTCATTTCCTGTTGGAAATGTTCAAATCGAGAGGACTGGCCTTTAATGATCTCATGAGCCCCAAGGGTGTCGTTTCGGTGTTTCGGAGTGCTGACGTTCAATGGAGGCGGCCCATTCAATACCCCGATAAGATCTCTGTCATTCACAAGATTGAGCCGCTGACTGCACCTGACAGATATGTTCTTAAAGGTGTCATCGTTTCTCACAAATCAAGAAGCGTTGCCTGTAGGATTAAGGAGACCCTCGTGACAGTCGATAGCGCTAACGGAGGCCAGAAGTGCAACATCCCTACCGAGTTCAAGGCAGTATTTGAGGAATGGGCCAGAAAGGCCAGCCAAGATGACACCAACTAAATGAGCTGGGTAAGAGAACCTTTACGAGGATACATTCTCGTGAGACGTACAAACATCGAGACTCCAGTCGACACACGAATGGGGGACTACCTGTACTGCCTTCTGACGATTGGTGATTTCTTCACATTTTGTGGAGAGTACAGGTTACAAGAACTGTGCTTTCGATCAGCTCGAACTCACACCCAGTCATTGTACCAACCCTGGCGAGCCGATGGTACTATTGGCGAGTGGCCTAGTGTATCCGTATACTCAGAGGCGAGCCAATAACATTGATATTTCCATGAACTGTGCACAGTCACTTGTATCCTTCCCGACTATGCACGCGCCCGCTTACCAGGGAGCAGCTTGGAACCACTACGGTTACAGCTGAAGCCCTTTGGTGGTGGTCAGTGCCTCTTTCTGTCGCAGATTGCGCTTCATCCGTTCAGACTCAAGGAAACTATCCGTGCTTCGTTTCAAAGACCAGTGCGCATGCTAGTCGCACGATTATGCTTGCAGCCGCATACTGCACTCCGTACGGTAGTTCGATACGATCCGAAGCAGCGATGCCATCGAGTACACACGACAGGATGACTATTTGTTGCTGATAGAAGGAATTCCCGCCGGAAGGGAGACACGGGCGCAACTTTGACATCCAGTGGGTATACGCTTCCAAGATTCAGGAATGAACTGCAGTAGCATTTTGATCATGTTGATAAGAGAGTCGACCTTATTGACAGTCTGACTCTCACGTCGCAAATATAATACCATCATGGCGCTGCTCGTACACAATTACAGTGCTTGTATGCACAGTTACAAGTAATGTGTACGAGTACAGTACATACAGTACAGTACCTGTACTAACGGATACTGTAGGGCAGGAGACAATCACGCATTGTTATATATACACTTGTGAATTTATTCGTTATAATTAAAGAGACAGTACGAAAGTCGCAATGTCAGATTTTCTGGCCACAGTTGTGTCATCGTGGCACGTGTAGCATGACTGATCCTTCACTTCCAACCAGATCATAAGATGTTGACAGTGACGATTTAGCACTTGCAAGAGCCCTCGCACTTGCAGGACTCGCACTTGCAGGTGGAGGACTTCTCGCACTCGCAGGCCTTAGCACACTTGCAAGAATCGCAAGAGCAAGGGGAGCAAGTGCAAGCCTTCTCGCAGGCGCAGTTAGTGCAGGGCTTAGGGCAGGAACAGTTGGTAGAGCAGGCCATTTTTGTGAGAGATGTTCGAGTGTGATGAAGATGTCAGGCGTGCAGGTCCGAGGCCCTTATATAGTGAATCGAGATTGTCGCTACGCATCTAGAGTTCGTCTCCATTTCACAAACAAAGTCAGCACCCCGAACCGTAAGTGAAATAAAATTTCCACCCTCTCTCCCCACTGTGCGTGTCAACCAATGGCACAAAGTACGCAATGTCAAAGTAAATCTGAGAGTGCGTCAGATGTCTCGTAGACCCCGAAAGATTGTGTGGTTTGCACGCTGACAACATCAAAAAGTTGAAGGCCAGAAAGCCGTGATAACTTCGGCACCACATACCAGATAAAAAGGTTTAGTTGCACTTCTAGTGCTCCAGTTTTCTGGTTGGGTGATAGACCCAGTATCACGATTAAACTTCGTGCCAAGTAGGACACCATGTTTTCATGTTGTGAATTGGTTGTTCGAATGCAACAAGGAAAAGAGGGCTAACAACACAACGGAGGCGTGATGAACTTGAACACCAATTCGTACTTGGAGTCGGCGTTCATATTCCGATCATCTTTAATATCTTCGACACTGGCGCCGCCTCTAGTGCTGTCGCTCGGCGTGTTCCCTTGCCCATCGACAAATGGCATTCCGAGTTTGAACCAAATGCTTGCATGCAGCTCGGCGCTATTAGTAACAGCAGGAAGTCTCAGTTTGGGAGTACGAAGAGAGGCACCATTCAAATGTCGCCTATTGACTGCGCCAGGTATCGCAACATACGACCATAGCGTGTATCATGCGATTCTCGTATGTATGTATATCGAAGCGGCTATATGAACCATGCTCATCCCAGGGCAGGTGTGCATGCATGCATGGTCCAATAGCGTAACCCCGAATGGTAATGAAAGTGCAAGTATTGGTATCATGACGGTCGGTAATAACAGTGTGTTCCAGTACTCGTGCTCGTACCGTATGTGCGTACATACTGTATTGTACGAGCATTCGTATCCCAATGCACACTCATGGTGTCATGTGTTCAGGTATCTCTAAGGCCCCGCCGCATGATGTTGAGCTCGTGGATCCCGCAGTCTTCGCAGAGCCGCGTGTTGGTCGGCTGGTGCTCGTAGTGGTGGCAAGCGACAACATGAAGGCACCGTCCATCAGACGATTTTCATGGTAAGTACAGGCCTCCCTTCTTCATGTGAGGCAAACGATGTAGTCATAACCTGTGTACTCACTCTCACTCTCGGTCTCATCCCCCCAATTCATACACATCAGCAGTCGTGGGAAGTGTAGTAGGGTCACTCGAAGATAAGGGCCGCTTTAGTGGGGGGGGGGGGGGGGTGTTCGAGACACCTTTGGCAAGATCTCGTGGAAAGTCCAAAAAGGTGATGGATGATGCGAACACTTCAATGCCGTGTACCCGCTGCATGCGGTCGTTAGGGGGGGACCCTGTACCGATTGTGACCGTGACGCCGATTCGCCGTGCAAAAGTCGGATAGCTAAGGTTGAGAAAATGGGGTCACAACTGTCTTAATATATACGAACTTCTTGGTGATGGTTAAAAGGTGGCTTGTTTTAGGGTTGTTGGGGACCTTTGTGGTTAAGGTTGACAAATTCAACAATGAAGACGCGATAATTAGGTGATATTTCATGCGAAAATGAGCAATTATTGTCTCGAGTTTCTGTCATTACTGAAGCTTCTCGAATCGACTATGCTTGGATGAACAACGCTGAGGCTGAACTACTCTAGTTTGCATTTTTGAGAACAATTCTATAACTGCAATGTGAAACATACACACCGTCAACCTCAGAAACTTGTATTATCAGCAGCGTCCATATATGCATAATCTAATGCACCTGATCAGTCACCCTATGTACTCGTACCTGGTACAGTACACTATGGACATAAGACGTGAACTGTGGCATACATTTCATCTTCTTGTTGTTGGGTTGCAGTACAGGCGGTGTGTTCATCATATTCTCCCAGACACCTCTGTGTATGACAAGGGTCTCTCATGAATTAGCCTTCTGTCCCTGTTTCTATAATCACGTAGTACGGTACATACCTGGTGCATGTATTCAGTACATACTGTACCTGTATTGTGTAAGTCAACTCCATTAGTTGTTGAAAGCCAGGGGCAATAGAGCCTGGAATACTGCGCGCGGCCGTCTTTCGTATTCGCTCGGAGAAGTGCCAAGGTAACCTTGAGCCGGCAGCTCGACGGAGGTGGAAGACGAGCAGGCTGTTGGATGGAAGATACAACTGGATCGGTTGTCAAATCTGAGACTGGAGACCTATATGATAGTCATGACGATGATAACGACGGGTGAGACGAAGAGAGGGTAGACGGGGAATCGCCCATGCTGCTTTACCACTCGCCTCTAAGCAAATGGCATGGACGAGGGCATAAGGGAAGACAACTGGAATAACTCGTGATGAGAAGAACTCGTCCCCATTGAGTATTCTTCTACAGTACTGCACTTGTACGACTTCCTGGTAGCAGCAACTACTACTTGCAGAACTATTTGCGCCCGTACGCGAATACCTTAAGAGCATGCCCTTACCCCAGTCCTTGTTCTATGTACAGTAATTAAAATCTTACCAATCGAGCTGGCACTTCGAGACACTTCTGACGAGTTCTGGAAATACCTTACCCTTCACGATAACCTCGTCAATGATTGCACAGACGTGCTCCGGACCGACACGAGCCAGCCAGATGGATTCGCCAGTGGACAAGTAGATGAGAGCATTGGCCGCAAACTTGTGTCCACCGACGTGAGAAACAAATGCAACCTCTACATCGTGGATCTGCTTATCTCGTAGCTGGGCTTCAAATTCTTTCTTCAGAATCTTGGAGGTGACAGCACATCGCTTATCGACAGTTTTGTGGGAGCACAATAGAACGTAAGCACGCTTGTTGTTCTTGGTTAGGGCTTTCGGCTGTTTCTGAAGATTTTCCAGAGCCTCCACAAGTTCGCTCTTAGCGTTTTCTGGCGTAAGGGTGATCTCAAGGAACAATGGCAGGAGCAGAACCTTGGTCGGTCTGAACATCAAACCACTGGAGGGGTCCTTCGGCTTGCCGTAGGTATCCTCGATCACTCCTTTACCGCGCTCCATGGCAGACACAGATTCTGATGAAGAAGGCCGCCCGTCATCAAACATATAATACTCGTCTGGAGGTGGTAAACTGGAGTTTGAAATCTTGGTACCCAAGTCTGACAGTGGCTTCGTGGGATAAAACCCCTTCATCGTCGCCGCGACGACGTTTGCCACATCGGGATCATCTAGAGCGCCAGCTACTGATGTCTTGTCGTCCAGATATTTTTTCTTCCAGTCACTCAAACCTGTAGCCACAACCAGGTGAAGCCCGAAGGGTTTGGCTGTATTGTAGAGGGGCGACTGGTCGATATCCATAGATGGATAACGTGTGTCCAATACACATGAGTCGCAGTCTGTAGGGGAGCAGTCTGCAATGGGGATGATCTTGGCAATCTCAGCTTCGGCGCTGGGTTTTTCTGAGACTGCCTTATCCAAGCTCAGAGTTTTGAACTTGTCAAGAATGCCCATAATTAGCTACCGTGTAGTTGATCCAAGTTGGGTTGATGTGATGTGTGTTCGGCGAGTAGTAGAGCACTGGCTTGCTCTTTGATGAAGTTGATGTTTGCGGAGTTGAGACGATGTCACAGTAGTTGCTCTTTGTGTCAAGCGTTAGCCGTCAGTTTCGATTCAGATTCGGGGGCGATGTTGTAGTAGTGTGAATAATGGCACAGTTATCGGCACCAGTTGAAGATGGCGGTCCTTATAAAGGTGGCGTATGTATTACAGGTGTAGTGTGGCGGAAGTCTTTGCTCCGAAGCCGATGTTATAGCACTTTCCAAATGTCAATTTTTTGGGCTAGCATAAAATTAAGGTTATATGCGCGCGGTTACGAGCTGCTCCAGTCCTGAGGGCTGCCACTGGAGCTCCGCTGCGAATCGCGTCGTCGAAGGCATGCAGAGCGACAGCTTTCCGCGAGTCACGTATTATCAGGACCAAAAATTCAACAGATGAGATCTTTTGCCGCTTTGTTGGTACATGTATCACTGTTCTATTGTCGGAGAAACGGCTACCACATAAAGTTTCAGACGGCACAGCAGTAATAAAGAATAGTAGCGCTCCTTTGTGTTGCGCAAACGTGTATTTACGTGATGCTTGTTTGTAATGGCTGAATAATGGAATCTCCCGCAGCCCAAACTTGAGCAACCTCCCCATGAATGATGCGCTAGTTAGGTCTCCTGAATAATATATTTCAAACTCTTGATAATATCTGCAGCTTCAAGTCAACAAATAATATTGTGGTCCATAATCCTTACAAATACGGACTGCATGAACTAAATCGGGTTGCACGCCTGTTGAGGTCACACTAAGGCCAATCCACGACGCCGACGATAGTGAGAAAGAGGATAAATGTCAGTACAGTCTGCTAAAACGGCGAAAACGCACTCACCGCCATGCCGTGTTGATGCGTACTCAGTTTCGTTTGCAGCATTTGAAAGCCCCATGAGTTTCCTGCGGCAGGTTGAGATATGCAGAAAAGGACTTTTAGGGTTCGGCAGATAAGAATCTGATAAAGGGATGACTAGAAGCGTCGCACAGTTCCGGTGTATGGGCGGAAGCGACGGAACATCGGGCTAAGGACCCCTTCGGCTAAGGACCCCTTCGCCCGTTTACATCAGGACACGATGTAGTGTTGGACGCAATGCCCTTGCATCGCTGACATGAAAAAGCTCTGGAGTGTGTCACGTGTTCCATCCATAGTAGCCCAATTTCACGACCGAAAAATGAGACCTTGAAGTACGAGTACATACTTGTACTTGTGCACTGTGATTACGTAATTTTAAAATATACTGTGCCCCTCCTGCACGTACTCGTTCTGTACCGGTATGCACCGTGTATGGAGCTCAAGGACAGGTAAGGTAAGCGCCCTGTACAGAATGGCAACATTCACCATTCCAGTGTGTTTCAGTGCTGCAATATACCCTCCAATACCATATGTACACAGTGCACGAGACAAGGTGTTCATTGATGGCGGTGGTAGTACGTCGTTCGTCGTAATCCGAACTACGCAACACGGTGCCAACGGGGCCAGCGCTTTTGTAAAGCTTTTGTAGCTAAATCAGTGAAGGCATCTCTCTGCCTGATGTGGCGGAGTTACAGGTATGCAGAAGGTCACCGTGGTTAGAGCTGATCTGGCGCAACATCGTCCCATTGACTATTCCTATATAGAGGTATGTATGGTTTCGTCGAGAACACTTTTAATGAGTTTGAGTATGAATGAACCCCGCATACACCTACAGTACGTTATCAGCTGACATATTGATGTGCTGGACTACAAAAGCCAGCAGTTGTTTTACAAGCCAGGTACACACTCAGCATTGTTTATAGGCCGCAAGTAGCTGAGCTGTATTTCCTACAAGTAGAATCAAAAGAAACACTGGAAAGTGTGTGGGGAGGGCATCGGAAGGTTGTGCTCACATGTATTTACTCGTACCTACTCGTACTGTACTGCACGAGAACGAGTACCAGGTACCTGGCACATACTTATATCTGGACCGAAAGCTTGACGAGAATTCAGGTCGTGGCTCTTATATAGTAAACGCTGACTGATTGTCCTTCCGTTTGTATCAAATGTGCTGCTGTGTAGCCATCGCATTAGCTCGCAACATACGCCTTCTATGCTTTTCGGTCCCTCAGTATTAAGTGCGAAATGCCCATTCACTTTCAGGTATAAGCAAGAGCAGCCAAATGACACTTTTCATAAGAGCGAGCTTGCACGTTGTGAGGGTACAAATGTCTTGTCTAAGCAAGGTCACACATTCTCGCCGGGGTGAGACAACCATAATTTAAAGAGCATAAGTGCTGTGATTCCACGCCGTACGAAACCACGCTTACACATATTTTATACACGATCCAAAGATGTTCACACAGTAAGATAACCCTGCTATGTACAGTACATCGGTCATCGAAATACTGATTCTTGGAGAGTTGTCTTAGATCATTTCGTGAACCGGGACGATCTCAAAGGAAACGTGCAGCATACGAGCGCCGTTTATGGTTACTGGTGGACGAATGTCAAGGATAAAGTCGTCTACTAAAAGTTTACTCGCGTCGCAAGGGCGCGTGTGTACCTGGTACAGTACTCGCATCGCAGGAACCACGTACCCGTAAACACAGTCTGTAACTGTACCTTGGCATTCTATGAGGTTGCTTCAAACCCATGGACTGGTGCTATCAGGACACTTGTACTGATACTCACCGTACAATACAGTATTGCTCCGTGTACTGTGTCGTTATAACCGGGACTCTAATTTACCGTATATGAACAACAGCACAATTCGCCCACGGCACTGAAGTCAAAGTATACAGTCCACCCCTTCCTTGTCGCCGGGGTGCGAAAGCCGAACTGCTTCTACAGATGTTCCAGTTCTTTTCACAAACTTGTAGACATCCATTCCCACGTCCCCTTGCTGCCAACATATCTGTCGATGTGTGTAGATCTTCTCCCTCTGTGGCTTCAGCGACTGAAACTTCAGAAATGTATGATGATCTTGGTTGGAGCACCCAAACTGCAGCCAGACACTTGATGGCGCTACTCGTACTGACACAGACACGGTACAGTACATACAAAGTTACAAACGCACAGGTGCCCCAGATTGTGGGAGTCACCAGTTGCGCTATAGGTGATTTGGGGAAGGCTTTCAGCAGGCTCACACAATAATACCTGAAATATCTGCCCCTGGGCCACCCAGGGCTTGCAATTTTCTCCCCCTGTTATAGCTGCCATGATCGACAACAATGATCGACACAAAGATGTGCACAACCTACAAGCACCGGCACAAATTCGAAGCAGCAGAAAGGTTGTCCTTATTTTTTTCCCATTGCCATACATATAAGAGACTTTATCCAGTCGATCATCCTCTCGTACTACGTTGTGTCGAGACACCAGCTACTCGATTTTCAAGACCAACATGATTCCAAGGAACTTCATTCTAGCCGCCTTGGTACCCACAACACTGGCATCACTTTGTGTGGACCATCAGAAGAGCGGGGACCAAGTACTCCTGGCCGTTCAGCCTTGTGAAAATGCCACCTCGACAACACCCTCTGACACCGAATCGGCCATGTCAATTTTCATCCGAAGTGCGCAGGGAGAGCCTGAAGCCGATCTCGCTGACACTCTCAAAAGCAAGCTTGACTCAGGGGATTTAGCTGGTTATATGTCGACCAAGCGCGACTTTGAGCGTGGCCAATCTGGGGAGTTTGGAGAGTCTGCCGAATCACTCGCCATCGACACCGATGTGACTATTCATACTACTCAGAATTACACCCTCCAGAACTCAGCTCATCTTCAAAAGCGTGGAGGCTGTAGCATGTACTGGCCTGGCGACGTCGGTCTCGCGGCCTCGGACATCCACTACTACAATGACTTCTTCTACCCTGAAACTTCAACGGTTAATTGGGTCTGTCTGGGCGAGTGTACAGATTACGTCGACCACATGTGGGCTGACGGAACCCTCTCCGGTTCTTTCTATTACACTTACAATGACTGCAAATTCAGAAGTCAGAACGGGTGGAACGGCCGTACAAGTGTCGGGCTGGTGCCTTCTACCGACTTACGCAGGAAGCGTCTCATGTCGTCCAGGGCACGAACCCGGGCAACACCATATACCAAGTTTCAGGTTCCATCCCCGGAAGAGACCATTGGTCTCCTCGAATTTGCATGTCTTCTTCTAACTCGTGCTCTTCTGGAACTGGGTCTGATGGTGGAAGCTACTGCTAATCCTTCTTCAATGTACAAGCACGAACCCTCGTGACATCTTTAATATTTATTTGTTTGTTTACACCGTCTAGAAAGCGATGTCACGCAACAGTATAACTGCGAGTACAGTAGATGTCTTATTGCAGTTTGGAAGTACGTTACATCGAAGTAGGAAGAGTTACATTTTTATAGATGGTGCTATCTTAGCAGTATATACAGTACACAAGAAAGTGAGAGACGAGAGTAAATCACTTTTTGCCATTTGCGGCCTTGAAAATGACGCAGTCTGCGTCTTCCATTTCGTAGTCCTTACCCTTGTTTGCGATTTTACCTCCAGACTTCAGGGATGCCTCGTCACCGTTGTGAGAAATCACATCGTCAAATTTCGTGACTTGAGCAACAATGAATGTCTTCTCAAGATCTCCGTGAATTACTCCAGCTGCTTCAGGAGCTGAAGAGCCTTGGCGGATTGTCCATTCTCGAACCTCTCTAGGCGAGCCAGTGAAAAACGAAATGAGATTCAAAGCTTTTCTCAAAGACGAGATGGCGGGGCCGATGGCGCTGGGAACGGTAGAAGCTATATTGAGCTCCTCGCCGGCTTCAGAACTTTCGAACAGTCTCACCTCGTATTCCACACACACGGGCACCAGACGATCACCTGGGGAGTTTTCATCAATCCACTTCCGAATACTCGACAAATATTTGATGTTGTCAATCTTCTCACCACTTGCAATAAAGCTTTCGTAGTCAGCGAAAGAAACATTGGCAATGTACGCCGTTGGTTTCGCAGTAAGTAGTGTCAAAGTGTTGATGAAACGGATTTCGTCGTTGGTCCAGTCTCCATGGTACACCTTTTTGCCGGACTCGAGGTGTGCCAGAAGCTTCTCACATACGGCTTTTTCAAATTTTCTTTCAGTGAGCACCATGGAGTTTTTCTGAGAACCAGCAGCCTTCACAGCTCTCTCCGCTGTTTCCAGTGCACGGAGAACAAATTCGAGATCCTTCTCCCTCAACTCATGGGTCACGATCTTCAGGTCACGTGTAGGGTCAATAGACCCTTCAATGTGAGTGATCTCGGGATCATCAAAAGCTCTCACAACCTGAAATAAACCATCGACTGCACGGATGTTTGCCAAGAATGCGTTCCCTAGGCCTTCACCTTTACTGGCACCTTTCACTAAGCCTGCAATGTCAAACAGAGTCAGGGTGGCTGGCACGGCATTTTCTGGTTTGTACACGTCACACAGCTTATCGAATCGCTCTGAAGGGACAATCACCCGAGCTTCCTCGGGGTCGATGGTAGCAAACGGGTAATTCGCTGGGTTCCCCAGATGGGATTTGGAGATCGCTTGGAAGATGGATGATTTTCCGACGTTGGCGAGGCCCACGATTCCACCTTTCAGGTTGTTGGATGGACGGCCCAAAAGGAGTTTCTTCTCTGTGTTCTTCCCCTTCTTTCCTTTCCCACCAGCCTTGTTCGCCTTGGCAGGCTTTTTAGCGAGACTCACTGAACTGTTGTGAAGTGATCGAGTTGATACATTGTACCTCGCTGCGATCCTGGTCGTTAAACGAAGGAGCATGTTGTGGTCGCGATACCGAAGTTGTAGGGGTGTCAGAGAGACTGAGAATGGACGCCCAATCGGTCTGTGTGCACACTGGTTTTGAGTAACTCAGTGGTGGATGTGCGGTGCTGGGATATTTCCACACTGCATATCAAGTCCTCCGTACGAGTTTGTACCATATACACAAGATGGTGAAGAGTGGTAGAAGGCAAACCCAGGCTCCAATCACGAACCGTGTGCGACTAAACTGCAGAGAATGTCAGTACTTGTATTATGAGCTGGTGGCTCCTCACGGGAATTCCATCTAAATAGTCTCACCTAAATCGGGTAGCCGAATCTCTAATTCATCATCACGCGGAACGATGTTAATTCAATGCAGTTTGATGCATTGCTTCACTATAAAAAAAATAAAAAAGAAACCGCTCCCAGGCAGAGAACACACCTCAGTTCAAAAATGTGTTGCTTCATGACTAAAAGAAAAAAAGTAGGTCGCGAGTTTCGTACAAGCTCCGCGGTCAACATACTGAACTTCCGTAGATCTGGGTGAAGATGAGAAAAACGTGGGGATGCTCGGTCAAGGATCTAGGACAACAAAGTGTAAAGTAACAGAAAAAGTGTCACGTATGATTACTGATCTCGAATGTGCCTCCAAACCTACAAGCAGAAGTGTACAATGATTTGAGCTCTCAATTTTCAAGTACAAAAGAAGATTCCGAAGATTTGTAGGCTATCAATATATATAAGCGCTTGGCAACTGAATACTCGAATTACCAAGACCTGACTCCGGGATCTCTTCAATAAATTACACCAATTTCCATAATACATCAGAGAGTTGAATTTTAAATGAATCGTTTATTTGCTCTATGGGTTTTTTTATTGCTCCCTCCTAATGTTCCCTCCATAGGACTGCAGCACTCTGGAGCAGCAGCCAGCACTGTTTTCGTGTCTCCACAAGATGAGTCATGGTCCACAAAATGTATACTAGCCACTAAGAGTATATACCTGATTACGCCTTCATTAGGCTGAGCATAACCAAACTTATACTAGAGATCGCATTAATGCAGTAGTACACCAAACAGAAAAGTGTCTTACACAGTACGTCAAAATTGCCTAAAAAGGAAATACATATATAGTAAACTTTCCTTGCATAGCAGGAATTTTGCAATACATGGCAACAAGAGAAGTTATCTTCTCCGGTGTGTTCATAAAATACATCGCATTATGTATCTCGTCACAGCTAAGTACTTTCGGGTTAATTTCGATGGAGGTATACGCCAAAAAATGACACAACAAAGTCATAACACTGAAAGGAAGGATTACCTTGAAAATGATGTGCACATACGACTTGAAATTTGTATTACCGACTCCATGACAATTACCAAAAAAGGAAACCTATGCATACATACATTCATCATTAGAACCGTGACATCGAGTCACTTTCATATGCGGGAAATGGAAAAAATCACTAGACTAGCAGCTATATATATATATATATATATATATATCAACCGTGTCACATCATTTTAAGTAAACGGCAAATGTAGATTCCGCACCCATCTTTTAAAATTACTTGGTGAGAAACATACTTTTATTATAGGTAGCAATCACACTTCTTAAAGCGACTTCCAATAACAGGCACTTGCAACTGCGTCAATTGGATCTCTTCTTGGTTGTTGTAAGTAAATACCCATATTAGTTTCCAGACCTCCTTTCTCCATATTAGTGAAGTACGCTGCTCAAAAATGCTAACGATATTGGATGCTCTTGTGAGAGTGTGAAGCGGAAATAGTGTATACAATGCTTCTATGTTACTCAAGTAAAAAAATCACATGTATTATTATTGCTTTTCTTGTTCACAAGCTCGAAACATGGTCATTATGCAATCATTGCGAGTAGCTACTCACAGGCCCGATTATGATTTACGTCGTCTATATAATGATAAAAAGTAGATTCATGACCTCTCCTTAGTTTCTTGTTTGCGTCCTTCTCACTAGCAATTATGATATGAATAGCCTCGTAGTAACTTGAAACTATTGGTTTTCTTGAATTACCCAAATAGGAAATTTCTTAAGAAATAGTTTGCGATACATAATCATATATTTATACACCTCTGAGAGGCACCATGAAACTAGTTATCGTTCTTGATTAATGAGGGGATAGTAACAGCTACTTGGTGTCTTACACAGTATAGACTGCATTTCTAAAAAGATAGATATAATTGTGGCTGGTGCTCAGTACCAAACTATTACTACGCAGGATGGTTAGAGGACATCTGCGGTGGTGACATAACCAACTGGGGCGCACTGAAGTACCCATTATTTAATACTGTAGTGCAATCATATGGAAAGGAACACGATAAAAACAACAAGACTAACACCTTGAAACGTGTGAGTTCAGTACAATTGAGACTTCCCAGCTCCTCACTATATTTATTTTCTCGCTCACCATTTGGGCTGAACAAAAAGCTACATGGTCCATAAAATGTAATGAACGTTCATGGACTCACCTCACGGAACTAAAGCCAACTTGAGTTGAATTTGGCAACTTGCTTTGCCAATACAAGCTGCTCGTTCAATACCAAACCGGTCTTCATTTCGAGGTTTATTGCAAGAGATTTGATATTCAGGTTTCGTCTGGACACGTGCAGATCTTTTGCTTGCGTGTCCCTGGTTCGTTTGGTTAGCTTCCGATTGACAGACGGTGTTTGATTAAACTATCGGAATTTTTCCAGTTTGAAAAAATGTGTGAACGTCCCAAAGGTTTCTCAATATCTATGGAGTTAATTAATGTTTTATGTGATTATAAAAAAAAATGTACATTGTATCGCCTTTCGATGGCAGTACAGTACGTACGGGGGACCGTAATTAGAGAACGCGCCACATGTTCTTGTACTTTTCGTTCTTTTTTTCTCGATACATTCTAACAACTATAGCATCACTTCCGTGAGCATCGAATCTATTTGTGCTTCGTTATCCACTACTGTACCCGGAACCGACCTTATTCATCGTCTACAGGAATGGCATACAAGTTTGCTTCATTATATAAAAAGAAAACCCGAGTCGACAAAGCCACATGTACAAGTTCGAGTACACGTACAAGTACAATACCGGTATAGGTACTTGTGCTTTAGATTTTTTTTACAATGAAAGGACTGCCTCGTTTGTATGACACGCGTGCCAGTGGTTTGCAAGGTCCCCTGGAATCTTGTATATTCAGTGCTGTATGTACGGAGTATGTACTTTTTTTATAATTAGCATATACATTAAACTCTATACTGTACCGGTACGTACGTACTCGTAGTGTACATGTTATTTGGGAGAACTATAGCTACGGTACGTACAAGTACTTGTACAAGCAGCATAAGTGCAGTTATCGGTATTTGCAAATACAAGTGACTCCTTTGGAAACCGGATTGAGTACGAAGGCTGGGCCTGCTCGTATTCACCCCCACATACGGTGGATCCAAGCAACGACCGCGACGACCAGCGCTCGATGTAAGGAAGGGGACACGCCGCTCATGCCACCTGAGCTTGTTACGTGGCACCAACCAGGGCTAGGGTTCAATGCTCATTTCTTTTTCGAGATCCCAGCAATAATGCGCGTGCACTGTGCATCAAAATATACGGGTACACCTTGCACAAACTGCGGTCCAGCCTGGACGACACTCACCACAGTAACGACACCAGCAGACGAAGTCATCTCTCCTTTAAATGTCTGTCACTCTACATACGGACGCTGGCGACATAAAGGTGGAAATCTTTTGCGAAGCTGCCCCGAAGGCAGCAGAGGTGAGTGAAACTGCCTTCTCACACTGCAATGGCGTACTAACCCAGAATTTCATGGCATTGTGCGCATCAGGAACATACGATGAAACGAAGATACACAGAAACATAAAGAGTGAGTCAGAGCATTCCGCGGTGCCTGCAGCGACGTAGTGCCGGGCTGCGTGGTCACACATAAATCCAGTGACGGACTAACACAAGCATTCATGGTGCAAATGGGGGATCCCACAGGCACCGGGAAAGGTGGCGAATCGATTTGGGGAGGCAAATTCGAAGACGAAATCAAGCCGACGCTGCGTCACAACTCCAGAGGCATACTATCCATGGTGAACTCCGGGCCCAACACAAATGGGAGCCAGTTCTTTATAACATACGACAAACACGTCAGTCTGGATGGAAAGTATACCGTGTTTGGGAAGGTCATTGATGGCGAGAAGACTTTAGAAAAGCTTGAAAAGGTCGACGTGGACAGAAAAAACCGACCGGTTACACCTGTCTTCATTCAGACCGTCAGTATACACGCCAACCCGTTTGCCTAACAGGACCGGTACATACGACAGGACAAGAACAACTGCATCAACTCGTCGACGCATATTCGACTCCGACCAGGTAATCTGGGGTCGCACTCCGCTCCCAGCAAGGGCCGCAACACTACTACGAATAGAGCGAAGCAATTGTAACGCTTCCCAAAACCACAAGCGTAACTTCACATCTATAATTAACTATGTACACGTTTTTGAGGTTACTCATCAGACTTCTTAGGCTCCTTGCCTCGGGGCTCAACAGCTCCTCGTCTAGTCTTGGTCTCCTCGAAAAGAACCATTCGCTTGACTGCGTGTTAGTAATTTGCAAACTCGCCCCATCGGACACAGCGAGATCACGAGTACAGCTGAGGCAAACGTGCTTATTGTGCGCTTAGTTCTGACGGTTGCCACAAGCCCGCAACGCTTTGGGCCAGCATCCGACACCATGGTACCTCGACTTGATCCACAGTCATATCATTCCAGCAACTCACCAATAGGGTCGTACTTCACCTGAGTGATGGGCCGTGCCACACGAGGTCGGAAAACGGTTCGCATGACTCCAGTTTTCGCCGCAGAGAAGAGCTTAATAACAGTGTTCTTGCTTCGTACTGTGTTAGTAAGTTATGGGGCAATGTCGACGACTTTTTGTACCCACCAGCCATGTTGTGTTTTTGTTTCGATGTCGAATTCAAGTGATGGAGATTTCGAAATGCGGGAGACAAATTTACGCACGATTAAGGTTACTAGCCTATGAGTAGTGTAGCTGTTTGTCATCACCCGCAACTCAATACTCGTTCAAGTATTAGCATCACTGAACATGAGCAGCCATATTGGGAAGATATCGGGCAAGCTGTTCCTGGATGGGCAATTTGCCACACTTGCCGATATAGACACCCTGGACGAGCTAGAAACTGCACTTCTGGAAAAGGAGCAGCGATTGAACACCGACATTACAGCAGCACACAAGGAGGCATCCAGCCTGATTGTGCAACATGCTCAGGCAATTCACAACGCAGTTGAGGAGGGTGACAGGAGATCAATCGTCACGGCATTGGACGAGCTTAGCAAACATGAGGCAGTCAACACCAACGGCGATGTACAGGCAGCAATCAAAAATGCCGAAAACCTGGCATCTTCTGAACATCATATTGGTAACCTCCTATCGTTGCAACAGAACTTCAACAACCCAAGCGACGCCGAATCGAGTGCGAGGGTGAAAAGTGCGATCCAAGAGTATCTTGAATTGAATCGCAGAGAAATACCTCCTGCTGTGGAAGTGTTGCACTCGCAATGGAGGAAAAAGCTGCAGAGAGCCGCACAAAATGAGCTTCAAAGACTGTCAACAGAGGCTGAAGAGGAGCTTGTGGCCTGCCAGTATCCCTCGAAGGAGTTCCGGCCTTCGGACCGGATGCTATCAATCCTGGAGGAGATGATCTTCCTCGATGGCTCCCTTAGAACTGAGTCCGCGGCAGACCCTCAAGGTGTCCCCCTGCAAGCTTTCTCAGTCTTAACCGCTCCATACGATGTCAGATTGCGGTTCCACTTCGAAGGAAACAAAGACACAAATCAACCTGACAAGCCCGAGTGGTTTTATTCTTACTTTCTTGACATCATCGAGGAACAGGAGAACTTCTTGCAAGAGCACGTACAACCTTTATTGGGTGACAGCGACAGAATAGCTGTGAACGAATTCATCTGCGCCTTAATTCCATCGGCAATCCGGAAAGCAACTGTCTTATTTGATACCCTCCGCGATACATCTACAGAGTTGTCCCACCTCCTCCACGAAACAGTCGTATTCGAGACTGCTCTCAAAGAGCGTTACTTCTACAGTCCTAACAAGGGTAATTGGGCGGGAGTCTCGGGATCAATTCTCACCCCTGCGCGGTTTGATGTTTGGCTCAATGTCGAGCGAAATTTTGCCATCTCGCGGTTTCAGTCTATTATTCAGCTGCCGGATGCCTGGGAAATCGACTTCGATGGTGTTGAGAAGGGAGCTACTAAGCCCACGAAGAGTGCGCTTATGGTCAAAGATCTTTTAGAGGGAGTCACAGACCATTACAGAAGTCTCGCTAGTGTTACTTACAGACTGAAGTTCTTGATTAATATTCAAACCACAATTCTGGATTTTTACCACGAGTCCTTGCATGAGCAAAATTTGCTCTTAGAATCAAACATTTCACTACTCTCAAGGGCGTTAGTGGGGGCGGCTGATAAGCAGAAAACGGGGGGATCGGAGGGAATCTGGAGGGTATGCAGAATTTTTGGAAGCGCAAAATTCATCATTGAAACACTCCAGGTTTGGGGTGAAGACGTCTTCTTTCTTGAACTCTGGCGTGACATAACCTTTCTGAACCACTCCTCTCGAAAAGAAGGTGGTATTGACAGTGAGGCAATGCAGACATCAGCTACTCTTCCCACAGATGACACTGATGAAGGGACTCTTTTCGATGATACCATCAAAGGATATACGTCGTTGCAAGATCGCGTCTACCAAACTGCGAAAGGATTCTTGGAGAAGCGCATGCAGGATGGTATGAAAGAATACTTCAAGCTGAACGACTGGTCTAAGAACATCGAATATCCTAATCCCGATGACGTGCCACCTAGCTCCCAATTGTCTGTTCCTATTCAGACAATGGACAAGTACCTTGGAATTATGAGGAGGTGTCTATCAGCAGAAGACATGTACCAGATTCTAAAGGACTTCTCGAAGGTTCTGTCCGAATACTTCTCTCGTCAAGTCATCATGGTTAATACGTTCTCCTTGGCAGGCGGCCAACAGCTTCTCAGCGATGTTCGGGGTATGTGGGAGCGCCTGGGACTGCCTCAGGATCAAGAGTACCACAGGATCTACGAGAGTGCTGGTTTGCTTTCAAGTAGAGATTTCAAGCCATCCCACATTGACAGTGCTACAGTGAAGTCCGTGGTCCGCAGAAGGGCATAATAAAGTAATATACGAGTATAGGTACCAGCAATACAGTACGCACAGAACATTGACAAGCGAATTCGTTCTAATCTAACGAGGTGCCTATTCCACCTTTGGTAGCTAAGTTAGTTTCCCACAATCTAGGCGAGCATCAGTCGACCGGGCTCCTCGTGGTGGTCATCGCTCGCGGAACCGTAGCCCAATCTCTGCGATTTTGGGCGATGGTGGTTGCTGTGATCACGATGGTGATGATGGTGGTGAAGATGATGATGGACGTGATTGGGGGTTTCTATGTCCCCTGGACTTACTTGAGGATGGTTATCATCCTTGTACCACACATAATGTTGGAACATGAACATGATATCGAAAATCAAAGTGATCTGTGTTAGTTGAGAAAATTTGGCATGAACCAAGGGTATTAGTACGTACCAGTGATAGCAAGAGTTTCGGAACGTTTTTGAAGATGCCCTCGTAGTCGTTGTTGATGTAACCATCCAAGACCAGTTGCGCCAAAGACAAAATCCCTCCACCAAAGTCACATAGGATGGAAACAATGGACCATCCTTTAGTAGACTTGCGTCGGAAGTTCCACAAAAGTTGCGGAAAGTACTTGCATGTGCTCATGAGAACCTTCACAGAACCAGTGACATAAGTGACGTCCAGCCATTCTAGTCCAATGCTAGGGTCGGTGTTTCCGAACAAGTACACCAATAGTGCTGTTCCGAGTGACACCCCAGCACCGAAGATGAGCAAGGACAACCCCCACTTAGACAGTCGCTGCAGTGGCGACCTGCTAAAGCCCCAAAAATACACCTGGCTGAGAGTTAATAGGGTGAGGAAGCATCCGTGGATGCCAAACCACACGTCATTGAGACGAACGAGTGGGTAATGCTTAACACCTGAGGGATCAGAATGACGCGCAGCGTATTGCTCCCGAATTACGTGGTTGTAGTAGAGCAGCATAGTTGAAACCGTGTAGCAAATGTATCCGAGCGTGTTGAGATAAAGAAAATCGAGCGAGATACCCTCCACAGACCTCAGTTTGATGTTCAGCAAGATCGGAGGGTAAAAGGAGAAGCTCCACAGTGCAAAATACGTCCATCCCAGAACGGACGAAACGAACACTAGAAACTGCATCACACACGTCGTGGGTGCTGCGGTTGTCGTGGCTTGAACGTGTGTGAAGGACTGTGGTGCCGCGATTCACAGTAATTACACCGTTTAAACTTCAGATGTGAGCAACGTGCATGAAGTCCCCAAGCTCGCTGTTACAGTAATGCTATAAGCCCGAGTATGTATGTACAGTTGTAGACTCGTTCACAGTGTGAGTACTCGTAAGATCATGAGTGAGTGTCAATAAGTGACCCAACTAAGGTGAAACTGATAACGTGTTACCGGGGGGCGAAAACAATGGCAGGACCTACGGCACTGCCCCAGAATGAAAAAAAGCAATCATGCGTGACACTATCCACGGACAGGATCTTACTCGCGATAACTCGCCACACTGGAATTTACTGTAAGGGTCAATGCATACCATACAGAACGTACACCGGGTACGAGTACGAGTACATAATACTGTACGTACCGGTACTCGTACCCATACCGGTAGAACGAGTACAAGTACGCACATACACACCATAGGCGGGATCGTAGTGTTCTCGAGAGCATGAAAATCGTGAAGGAAATGTCGCAATTTTACTTGTACATGCTCTGGTGCTTATAACATGAAGCTCCCGTACTTGTACATACCGTACAATGCCTGCTGGAAGCAGCGAGGTACGACCTATACTTTGTCAGTGCTGGTAAAATCACAATACGGAGTGGTAATTACATACCTATAGTGTACATACATCTGGGGTATCGTAGCTACTCGTACCAGTATGCACCAGCACCAGTAGCATCCCCTTGAGCGCAAAACTCTTTTCCATGTTATTCCATGATAAAAGGTCACCTCGAAGAGAGATCGCCTCACCCAGTAACTCGAGCTACAAACATGTGACCAGCAGTCGTCAGAAGACAGTAATATTTCTGGCTCATTCGTCATCGCAGTATTCACGCTTGAAATTCACACTCATTTTGCCTCGGCTTTTCTCTCTCTAAAATAAGGTTCTTTTCACGTTTCCCCCACATTTGTCCCAAGCGGGGACCTACACTCATCACGAGCCTAGCATCCCGCACACCTCCCTCAACATGGCCCATTCAGCTCTAGTAGGGTATGCGCCTCTAAGGTCGGGGCTTGTTAACATTCCGACGTCGCTTTCTTCACTTATTTTCAACAGCGGAGTGGTGAGTATCAACAGCGGAGAAGAGATCCTGTGGCACCAGTGTCTGAGCGGATCCAACTGTGAATGGCATCAGGTCCATCTAGAGTGGAGCCTCAGAGAGCTGTCGTGGCGAGTTAGGACTCTACACTGTTGCCGAGTGCCCCTCCCCCCTTCCCCCATGCCCTAGGCTACACGGCTCATCATCTCTGGCCGATTTGGATCTGACCAGTGATTTCAGGACCTGAGGGCCCAACTACATCATCATACCTACCAGCGAGCTAACTCAGTCGATCCAGGATGTGATTCTGTCTTTATCGTGGCAGTCAAAACCGACTGTGTCCGGAACCAGATCCACACGAACTGCTTATGTTGGGTGGACTGGCATGACCTCCAAGTCAGATCATGCCGGAACTGACAAAATTGAACTTGACCCAGTTTTCGCCAAATCAATCGATCTGCTGCCAAACACGCAGGTATCTGTCGACATTCAGCTGCACCCTAAGATTGCACACACTATCCACTTGGAGCCCGTCACTGTTGCTGATTGGGAAATCGTCGAACTGCACGCTGCATACCTGGAGGCTCGGATGATCAATCAGGTTCGAGCTGTTTCTGTCAACCAGCCTGTCACAGTTTACCCCTCTTCTACTACTTCTGCTACGCTAAAGGTTGTACGAATTGAGCCTGATCTAGGTGCAGTAGGATTCGCCAAACTATCCCCAGATTCCGAAGTTGTGGTGGCACCCAAGCAGCGGAAGAAGGAGGAGAAGCAAGTGAAGAAACGGTCGGGCAGTGCAAGATCCACTGGCTCTCAGAAGAGGAAGAGTGGTAGAGGACCACAGGCTCTAAGACGAGCCATTAGTGAGGACTATGATGGGCATCTCCGTCTGGAGGTGTCGCTGGATGTTTCCCAGTTGCCCATTGAGTTCCACCAGATGAGAAACGTCTCTATCAAGGTCATTACCCCTCCCAACCTGGCTTCTCCGCAACAAGCAGCTTCCATCGCTGTGGAGGAAAAACAAGAGGAAAATCCAGCGCAACACGAGCAACCCCCCTCTGAGCCCAAGGTGGACGTTCCCCCAGATATCATCAACCCTGCTTCAGAAATCGTGGCGACGATTATTGACGACGCCTCTACTCCCGTCGGCCATGCCAAGTTAAGCTATGCACTCGCCGACGGTCTGGGTATCCCTAGCTCGGTGGGCCACGTAATTCGACTGGAGTCTGCACCCAAACCTCTTTCTCAAAAGCCTGGGGCACTCGTGATTCACAGATTCATCACTAAAACAGTGGGGACTGCAGAGCAAAAGTCTCTGCGACTGAAAGGAGAGAAAACAGCAGAAGATGCCGTCTCGGCTGATGACCAGTTCCCATTGCTCGAAGAGCTTAAAAAGCTAGAGTTTCTGGACGGCCCTATCTCAAATTTTCAGCGCCTCCCTTCAATTCCCGAATTGCTGCCCTTGGGTGGCGTTATCGGCTTGCAAAACTCAGAGGGTTGGATTCAAGGAGGCTATCTCGGCGAGGAGCCTATTCCACTCATCTCTGGGTCTGAGATTCTGAGAGCGGAGTCTTCTCTGTCCCCCGCAAACACCGATTCACAGGACAAACGCGTGGTGGGATTGGACACAATGCTGAGCAAAATTAATGAAGTTCTTTCTCGGGACTCTATTGGGTGTCTTGTTTACGGATCAAGAGGATCTGGTAAAAGTGCTGTGTTGAACCACATTAAAAAGGATTGCAAGACGTCTTACACCCATACTGTGTCTATCGCATGCGGTCTCATTGCCCAGGACAGAGTACAGGCTGTCAGGGAGATTCTCACAAAGGCATTTCTTGAGGCTTCGTGGTTCTCGCCTTCAGTCTTGTTTTTGGATGACATCGATGCTCTGATGCCCGCAGAAGTCGAACATGCCGATTCCTCGCGAACAAGACAATTGACTCAGCTGTTTTTAGAGCTAGCACTGCCCATCATGAAGTCTCGCCATGTCTCCGTTGTTGCTTCGGCGCAAGCTAAGGAATCTCTCCATATGAACCTCGTCACCGGTCACGTATTTGAAGAGCTCTTCCATCTTAAATCCCCCGACAAGGAAGCTCGCCTGGCCATTTTGTCGGAAGCCGTGAAGCTGATGGACGATGGAGTCCCATTTTCTCAGAATGACATTCTCGAGATCGCTTCGCAAGTTGACGGGTACCTACCCGGCGACCTGTGGACGCTGAGTGAGCGAGCCCAGCACGAAATGGCTCTCAGGCAGATTGAAGCTGCTACTGAAAACCCATCAATTCAGTTGGCTGACTTTAATAAAGCTTTGGAAGACTTCGTCCCATCATCCTTGCGAGGAGTGAAGCTGCAAAAATCTAATGTCAAGTGGAACGACATCGGCGGCTTGAAAGAAACCAAGGCAGTTCTACTTGAGACTCTTGAATGGCCAACTAAATATGCACCTATTTTCGCATCTTGCCCTCTCCGGCTGCGTTCAGGTCTCCTTCTCTATGGCTATCCTGGTTGTGGCAAAACATACTTGGCATCAGCGGTTGCCGCCCAATGCGGTCTCAACTTCATTTCCATCAAGGGTCCCGAGATTCTGAACAAGTACATCGGTGCCTCCGAACAAAGTGTTCGAGAGCTCTTCGAGCGAGCCCAAGCTGCGAAACCCTGTATCTTGTTTTTTGACGAGTTTGATTCCATTGCACCCAAGCGAGGTCATGATTCAACTGGTGTCACAGACCGAGTGGTTAACCAGATGCTCACCCAAATGGATGGTGCTGAAGGTCTCGACGGTGTCTACGTTCTGGCTGCTACCTCGCGACCCGATCTCATTGACCCCGCACTTTTGCGTCCAGGCCGACTGGACAAAATGTTGATTTGCGACCTTCCTTCTTACGAGGATCGATTAGACATTCTTCGAGCCATTGTCGATGGTAAAATGCATCTTGACGAGGATGTAAAGTTGGAGTACGTTGCTTCAAGAACCGATGGCTTCTCGGGGGCCGACCTCCAGGCAGTGATGTTTAACGCATACCTTGAGGCCATTCACGAAGTTGTGGACGTCGCTGACGATACCGCGACCGACGTTCCTGCGCTTGAAGATAAACGCCTGGAGTTTTTCCAGACAACTCTTGGGGCAGCCAAGAAGGATCCGGCAGCTATCCAAAACGAGGTCATGAATGCTCGAGCTGCAGTAGCCGAGAAAGCTCGCGTTACCGCGAAATTGGAGGCTCTTTTCAAGGGTATGTCAGTTGGTGACGAGCGCGATGAAAATCAGCCCCGAAAGAAGACTGTCGTCGTGATCAAACCTCAGCACATGAACAAGTCTCTGGATGACACTTCTCCGTCAATTAGTAAGAAAGAGCTGATGAAGCTGAAGGGTATCTACAGCCAGTTTGTGAGTGGCCGAAGCGGCGACATGCCTCCCGGAACTGCTTCCACAGACGTTGGTGGGCGAGCTACCTTAGCCTGATGTTGTATTAATTGAATGAGCGATCGATAAATGTTCTCTGGTGTGATGTGTGGTAACTGATTGTAGAACCGGTGAACTTCACTCGAGTCCATGAGTGGACATCAAGTACAAGTATAGTGTGCCCAAGAGCAGAAGGATGCGGAGCTGTTGGTACATACTCACACCGAGCTATCCCAACTCACAGTGCCAGGTACAGTGCCAGTACAGGTGTACCACTCCAATTTTTGTTGTACGCACTTTGTACATCGAGCCCCAACACTGTAACCTTATTTCCTGTAGCCTGTAGTAACCTCTCAAATTGCACTCTACGCGAAAAACACCAACACCAACGAACACCTGTCTTGTGCAGACAAAACGTTTTCACTCCGAAGAGCACATGCAATATTGGTATCCTTCACTCAATTTCTAACTGAGATTCCTGTCTGAGACGTTAGAGGCTTTCGTCCACACTTCACAGTACATACAAGAAACGCATTTCACACACAGCATGTTCACTTTCACGGTACCCTCAGAATCCATCAGTTACGGATACGCTGTGTTTCAGTCCAAGGGCGACCTGAAGCAACTTAACCTCGATGTGACTGGATCCGAGGGCGAGCATGTCTTCTCTGTACGAATCAACAAAGGCCTCTTGAAGCAGCATAAGTATCGGCGAAACAAGGAATCCGAAGAGGATTGGGAAAAGGTTGTGCGGTGGGTTCTGACGGGCGAAGCGGGAGAAGAGCTGGACACAAACAGCGTGGTTTCACAATGTTCGTACGACAGCACCGACAAATCTCTTACCCTGTCAATTCGAAGGCGAAAAAGTGACGGCATTGTCGCACGACTAGGCGATATCGAATTGAAGGAAACGTCAGCAGGCGATCCAGATCTCATGACGTGGGTACGTAACATTGATGAGAGCAGATTGGACGTACAGAGAACTCTACGAGAATCGCGATGTCAAACTGACCAATATAAAGCTAGGTGCTCGGAGTTGGAGAAGCAAATGCACAGCCTCATAGCTGAGAAGAGGAGGTATGAGAAAGAGCTGGTGATGAAGTTTTCGGCTCTTCTGAACACGAAGAAGAGAAAGATGCGGCAGTTTGAGGGAGAGTTCAGTGACGGGTTTGGAGATTACGTGAAGAAGGAGGAATCTATCATGCCTGAGACAATCGAGAACTTCAAAGATATTTTGCCCCCGAAAGCAGAGTCAGCTGCAGTGATGGTGAAGGAGGAGACGCAAGGCCCCATCGACCTCGACCTAGAGGAGCCTATTGCACTAGACTCCGATGCCACAGTCGAAAGCGACTAATAATATATGGATGCTTGGACTGAAATGTACAATTTGATTGAACTAATCAATTACCATTACCACACTACTTACAGTGAAGTACACCCGATGGATAGCCCAGAAGTGGTAGCTATAACTACTGCGGCGCGAACTTGCAAGGGTGCCGCGCAAAACAGTACAGTAAAAGTAAGTACTTGTACAGTACTGGTTCATTCAGTATGTACCGGTAGCTACAAGTGCTTGTAACGGTAATTGTAGTCTCCTCCTTCGTTCTCGGTGGTGCTATATCGGCCACATGTGAGACAAATCGTCAGTACAAGTACGAGTACATACCGGTACTGGTGCAGATACAGTACAGTTCGAGTACTCTGTACAGTACCAGTACAAGTAGGAAATTGTGGAGGCACCTCGATCTTGGCCACTGCTGCTGTACCTAAGAAGCTACAAGTACAAATACCGTGCTGTAGCTAATACTGTTCACAGGCACGATCGGGCGTGACTAAAGTCGTCCCAAGGACTGACATGGCACTACTGTAAGCACAATCTACTGTACAGTGTGTACAAGTAGTCTAGTCCATGAATTTCACTAGTCCAGACCAATTTCATTGAACATTGGGATTAGTGCCCGGCTTTTCGGTTCCTGGTACTGTACATACCAGGGTGTACTTGTTCATCCTGGGAGGGAAACAGGTGACTCTATGTACAACAACATGGACACGAGTACATACGTTCCGCATTCTCTATCAGGTGTATGACAGTCAGTATGTACACCTGGCCCTTGGGAGTTTGATACTTGCCCCGTGCTTGTTGAAGTGTATCAGGCACGTCTGAAACACCCCATTTCCAGACTGGTGTCTGTCGAGCCCAAATTGACAACCTGTATGATTAGAAGGCTTCACTCGCGTCAAATTGGCACAACTATCAGCTGCTGTGGTCTGTCACTGATAGTCATTTCGCTGACGTGCTGTACTTGTAGTGCTCTTCTTCGCACCTGAATAGACGTGATTTCATGCATCCAGTATGCCTTGTTCCAATTATGAAACTCGATGGTGACGAGTTCAAAGTTCAGACACCTGAAGCATGCATATGGCATCCCTTGACACGCAGCTTTAATCAGAGGGATGGGGCGAAGCCGGAATGCGCGTCCAGGGCCGAAACATTATTGAAGAAAAACATAACACTGATGGCAATCATCAGCATGCGCAAGTGCACACAGGGCTGTTCGCTGAGTAATTAGATGTACTGCAGATCAGAGGCCAGGGGTGTCACGCCTTGCCGTATCCACTAATTTCTCTGACTAGCAGATAATGTATGGAACTGTGCTTGTAACTGCTTTTTATTGCGTAATGGCCCTAGAGACGCAAGTCCAAGCCAGCAGCATCCTAAACCAAAATTGGCTTTTGGGCTCGTGCTGCTGCGGTTGAACACGTTGGACAGCTGGGCCTAATTAGATCGGCAAGTGGATCCGCCGTTCAACAAGTGCTTACAAGAGCTTTCCAAACATCGCATGAGGAGGGACTCCGACGAGAACGCAATAATAGGTATGAGATCGTTACAAATTCACAAATATGAATTCAGAAACGCGTTTTTCAAGGCATGGTCATGTTGTCTCATTCACCCTGCCGCGTTTATATTTAGAAACCTTAGTATCGTGGGAATAGGGGTGAGTGAAGTGCAAGTTAGTGCAACTAAAATTTGTACACATTTTACACTTGTCACCAAACGGTCAAAAGGGCACTCTTTTTTACCTTCAACATACCGACGTTCTCTTTTTCCTTCTCTCAACTTGCTTGACGACGTGCCTCTCCACGTGGACGTGCTCAATTTTTCCAGTTTCTTCCGGGCTTCTGAAACCCGGTATTCTTTCAACCGTCACGACGCCATAAACTTGGCACTGCTTTCTTCACTCCTCTAACACTTCTCTTCTTTTCAGCGCCACTTCATAGTGCTGCCATTAACTACACCTTCATTCTCACCACTTTTCTTCTTCGCTACTTTTCTCACCATGGACATGCAGTTTACACCCTTGCTGCCCTCGCAGCTTCTGGTCGGGTCTCCATTCAACCCAGGAACCCCCACAGGAGGCCAGTTTTCTCCCGGCCCCCAATTCGGTCCATTTCCAACCGCCGCAGCTGCTGCCGCCGCCGCGGCCGCTGCTGCCGCCTCCCCAAGAATCGGATCCAACTACATGTACCCTACTTTCGACTACCCACACGACAGTTACGGCCACATGGGCTACATCATGCCTCACCAGGCTCACCAGGCTCATCAGCAAAACGGTGTCGCTAACAGCTCTGGGGGTATTTCTGACGATCAGGGCCAGCCCTCTCGAACGGTATATCTGGGTAACGTGCCCACAGAGTGTACCCCTGAGGAACTGCTGAATCATGTACGATCTGGCATGGTAGAAAACGTCCGAATGCTTCCAGAGAAGACATGTGCCTTTGTTTCATTCTACGACCAGAACTCCGCAGCTCATTTTCACTCAGACGCAATCCTGAAAAAGCTCACCATTCATGGCCAAGACATCAAGATCGGCTGGGGTAAACCAACTACCGTTCACCCTTCCATCGCCATTGCCGTCTCGCAGGAGGGAGCCTCCCGAAATGTTTACCTTGGAAACCTCCCCGATGACATGGACCAAGCCTCCCTTCGTGACGAGCTCGCCAAATTTGGGCCCATCGATACCGTGAAGCTTATCAGTGACCGTAAATACGGCTTTGTGCACTTTCTGTCTATCGCAACTGCTGTCAAGGTTGTGCAACAACTTAAGACGGACTCTGTGTGGTCTCAGCGGAAGGTGCACTATGGGAAAGACCGATGTGCGTACGTCAGCAAAACTCAGCAACAAAACGCCGCCCAGTACCTGGGCCTCGCTCCCGGTTACGAGCAGATGGCTGCCGCCACGGATAGAGACGCCCTGACGAACGTTCTTTCTCAGCAGTCAGCTGCTGCTAACGCTGTGGCTGCTGCTGCTGGTGGCGCCGGCAATGCCGGAAATAGAACAGTTTACTTGGGCAACGTTCACCCAGAGACCTCTACTGAGGAGATCTGTAACGTGGTGCGAGGGGGTCTGTTACATCACATTCGATACATCCCTGAGCGTCACATCTGTTTCGTGACCTTCGTGGACCCCACCGCTGCTGCTCAATTTTTTGCTCTATCCAACCTTCAAGGGTTGACGATTCACAACAAACGACTGAAGATTGGCTGGGGTAAGCATTCTGGCCCTCTACCAACTCCCATCGCCCTCGCTGTCACTGCAGGCGCATCGCGAAATGTTTACATCGGAGATATCGACGACAACTGGCCCGAGTCCAAGCTGCGAGCTGATTTCTCTGAATTTGGCGACATTGAGCAAATCAATTTTTTGAAAGAAAAGTCATGTGCCTTTGTCAACTTCACGAACCTGGCCAATGCCATCAAGGCAATTGAGGGTATCAAACAGAAGAGCGAGTACCAGCAGTTCAAGATTAATTTTGGCAAGGATCGATGCGGCAATCCTCCACGAATGTACCCCCAACAACAACAGAATCAGGCACATCAGCAACAGGGCCACAAGCATCGACAAAGCATGTCTCGATCACGATCTGATCGAGGTTCCTCCGAAGAATACGAGTCCCAGCCCCAACAGGGATCTCAGCTCACCCAACAACATCCCTCTCAGCATACTCACCAACAGCAGCAAAATCATCAACAGCAACAGCAACAGCAGCAGCAGCAGCAGCAAACGGGTCATCAGCATCAGCAACATACCCAGCATACCCAGCATACCCAACAGCAGCAGCATCACCAGCAGCACAATCAGCATCACCAGCGACATCAGCCCCACGCACAGCAGCACTACCAGTACGACTATCAGCATGTACTTGATAATACCGGACTTTACCCTGTGCAAAATCCCTTCGGTATGAGCTTCCAGGTACCTGCACCTCACACCCCCGGAAACCAAGCGCTGGCCCAGTATCTTGCGAAGGCCCAGATGGACCACTACGCAGCTTACAGTGGTACCCTTGTTGGTCTGAATGGGTCCGGGGACTCTGGAGAAGACGATACTGTGTCCGATGATGGTAACGGGAGCCGACAATACAACCATCAGCCTCCTCCCTTCCACTACACTCCCGGAGCTGGCCGACACCACACGCGCAAGTTTGCGTCTATTTATGAGGAAAATTCAGTGAATCCCAGCACTACCTCGGTCTTGAGCGAGGAGCCAGCTGGAGACGATCACAGCGTGACAGCAGACACGACGCCCTTGACCTCGAGAGACAATCTCAAGGACCTCACACAGAGCCTGGCTGAAATTGACATCGACAACAACAAGGACAAAAAGAACAAGGACTCCAAGCCTGTCTTGGGTCTTGCCATCACCAGTGGTTAGACGTTTGATACATTAAGACAATACATTGAGAATGATTGGCAGAAATATTAGCCCCCACACTTGTAAAGCCGTAACCACAACACTTAGAATACATCAGCTACCATGAATGTGTCTTATGTACAATACTTATATGTACGTACATACTGTACTTGTATGTATACTCGGCTAAACACCTGCCTTAAACTGTCTCAGATAGTTGTAGTCGTCAACGTGCTCCTTAACGGAATCTGAAATGATCTTGCAACCTTCGGGTCCGAATTTTTCAGTCCAGCTCTTCTCCCAAGTGGGGAAGTCAGTCTCATATTCGCCCTTCTGGATCAGCTTGGGGTTGGGACGAAATCCGGACGATCCGAGGGCATCGTCATGGAAGCCCTTCCATTTTTCGAAGAGCTTGACGTCCTTTTCACGGTTCTCACCCCAGACGAGCATTTCGGGATCCCACTCAAGGTTGAGAGCGGCGCAGACCTTTTGCAAAGTCACCTCAGGGTTGCCGATCAGGTCTGTCGAATCGATAACAATTGGGGCGGGTAGGCCTCTGTCCTCCCGAAGCCTTTTAACATAGTCATACATGAGCCGCAACTCTCTGTAACCAGCCTCCGAGGATCTATAGTGGGTCCAGCCAGTCTCTTCCACTCGGGGAGGAATGCAACACCGATAGTACGAAGGCACAGACAAGTGGGGGGGTCTGATAAGAAAGACGTAGTCAAGGTTGGAGAGAACATTGGCAGGGAGGTTGGTGGGGTTGACATTGGCCAGTTCTGCGGGGACTTCCTCGAGACCCTTCACCATCTCTGCACATTTCTCGCTGGACAAGATGCTCTTAGCCACACCAGGAGGGCTCTTCAGACCCTCAACAGCTCCATCCAGGGGAGGAATGAAGTACTGAGCCATGTCCTTCATCATGATCCGCTTACCACTGGATTCCTCGTCGTTCAAAGTCTCAAGAACATCAGCGAAGGTGGTGTTCTCGAATTGATTCCCCTCGAGCTCCTTCGCGGAAAAGCGGTCACTCATACGTTCGGGTCCAAAATAGTATGGATCTCCGAAGGGCTCGTGGATGCAATGCAGCTCATCTCGGGAAAGGAAACATCTCTCAAAGGCAGTGCTTGTTGCCCGCGGGTGGGTCATGACAAAGATCATATTCTTGGCCATCATTGTCTTGTTGCGTGGAACTCTCCGGTTGGCGTATTGTTTTTCACGTCTCTTGTCGATAGAGTTACGCAACCTAAAGACCAGCGAGATCCCTGGACATTTATATACTGACATCTTCCTTTTTCTCTCCACACTTCCATCGGCCTGGACACTTGCTATGCTTCTGAGCAGTGGGCACTCAACCTTAGTGATTACAGTTCGTGACAAGGTTCCAATTAATGCTCAGCACAAAGGGGCAGTTGTGGGAGAATCCATCCATCAAGCAGCTCCATCGATTCCTGACTCCGTTGCCGTTTTCAACGAGACCCGGGCAAGCCCACGGGGCAACAATTTGTCCTTCGCTGCTATGTTTTTTTTAGCCATAGCTCCGAGCATATTCTGTCCCTGGCAGTTGCGCATGGATGACAGGAGATGGAGGGATGACGTGGTTAACACTGCTGAACGCGACCCAAGAGCACAACAGCACCGCACTACGTAGGTAACGAGTAAACAGGGAGACAATACCTCCAAACGTTCTCAAGCAGGCATCGTGTACATTACTCGTACTCGTGCTTGTGTACTTTTGACAAGCCACCTACTGTAAAAAACAGTCAGGGCACTTTGCTCAGGGTGGTTCATGGCAATTTGCGAGTATCCGGTGCTATGCCGGTATGTACGAACCGAACAATAGCTCGCTTGAGCATATCGCACAAGAACCGTGCAAAATGGCAGAGTACGGAAGCTCTACGGATCTCGTACAGGTGGCCTGTCAAACGCCCTTCCTCTAATTAGGGCAGTTATTATATATGGCTCTCGATTCGGCCGATTTATAGGCTACTGTTCGTACAGTACTCGTACATACGTACGATACTTCGGCTAAGTGTCGTAGCCACTATTTTTTTTAGGTGCGAATCAATGGTCCCATCGCATTCGTGCTGGCCGACAGGCAGAGACGAGCCTCGTCGTGATTCTTCGGAGCCCGAGACCTGGATGCTATTATAAGAGATCATGCATTGAAATTGAGACGATGTGCTCAAGTGTGTGCGAGCACGATTTTTGTACGAGTACTGTATGTACAAGTACATGCGATATACTCACCGCGATTATTCAGTCTTCATTGTACAAAGGAGGGAGGCGCTAAAAGTACTGTAATAAAATGGTACGCACGATGACGTACCTTGTACTGAGTTTTCGTACAGTATCTCACACACTACTCGAGGGCAACAACACACCTTCCAGCCAAGAAAAGACAGCCGTCACTGGTAGCCTCAGCTCATCACACTCGATGTTACTATCGAGGGCACATTGCAAGATTGAGCTTCACAGGGATAACGTCGGAAATCAGGGTTTCGGGAAATACAGTATTTTCGAGACGAGTACAGCAGTTCTACAGTATGGGCTGAACGCGTTTCTCCACCAGAGGTATGGCACTTACTGAACTGGTCCACATGACGTGAATAGCTGCATTACGTGCCATCCCGAGATCCGTCCGACCAGGATACCGAATCCGTGCACTGACTCGAAGCACAGTGCACCCTGTACTTGTGTACGTACTCGTACATAGCATGTGGGTATCTAGCCCGTTGGCCGAGCGCTGTGACGAACATATGTGCCCTAAGGGATGGCGAAGTGTGCACCTTTAATCACAACCCGACCAACTGGAATGCTTAAAACAGCAAAATACTTGTGCTGTATTTGTACTGGTACTCGTACTGTACCGGTACTTATATGTATATGCGACTTCACTGTTGCAGCGCTCCCTTGAACCCAGCCCTATAGTCTTCCATGTTCGAGTGCATACGATAGTGTACATCAGTCCTGTTGACGCATGCGGCTAAAACGATTCGGCTCAGGTTCGAGCTTCCGAAGCCATCGAAGCTCGCTTTCTGCCACGGGGTACTTGTATCGCTCGATTGTCCAAACAGAATTGCGGGCATCCATCATCTGCTTCGATTAGAAGTGAACTCTCGACGACATGCTTGCGCTCTTGCATTTCATATAGCCACGGAGTGATATACAGTATGTACGCACATGTCAGTTTTTCGTCGTACTCACATGAAGGGTACAGTCTTTCTCATTCTACCAGGTGAGTCCATCAAGTATGCTCCCAATTCTCGTGTGGAGCACGAAGACCCAATGTGGAGCTAACCGAGCTACCAGTAGGATTTCCCAACACCCTAAAAGAGAACAGTCATTTTGCCGAGGCACGTGAACGGCACAAACTCAACGCAAAATGCCAATAAAGTAAGAGTTCTGCTGTTGCATCTTGAACGGACACGAGTAGAGTGTGTACATACATACGAGTACTCGTATGTACATTGTACTGTATTCGGGTGTACCCCAGGCATTGAGGGACGAGGACACAATGTTTTACTCGAATATCTTAGTCGGTGAACAATCCATGGTGGAGAATTTTGCAATTAGACACGCATGGGCATATGACAACAGTGCATACAGTGATTAGAAGTATAATGAAACTCCTAATAAAACTCATAGGCTAGTTAACAGCCGTACATACTCCGCTGGCACCAACCTAGGGATGGTGTGGTGAAGGCGCGGTAATCAGTGGTGCTCTAGCCACCGATAGTGAACAGCCCCTATTGCACGCGTCGTATATCCACAGCACTTTAACACCATGATGTGATTACAACCGAGTAGTTATGTGCTTGTAGAAGAGTGTTCTCAGGTACAGTACTCGTACCAGTAATTGTACTCCGTACATACATCTATATAACCATTACTCGTACAGTATCGTACGCGGGATAAGCAAACGCTGACACGAGAAGTTATTGTAAACGGGCAGCCTACTACAAGCACATACGATACTGTACTTACTGTACCGGTACGAGTACGGACTTGCCCATTACATCTTTCGCCATGGCCAGTCTGTCACGTAAAGGTTCTACATACAGGGGCACATAATACAGGTATCGTACAGTACGAGTACTGTATTGTACAAGTATGTAATTGTACGGACCTGTATCAGTATGTTCATTCGAGTACAAGTAGCCACTCCATAGCTTTATATACACCCTATTACCTGCACTTGTACTGGTACATACAGGTATTCGTGCGTACCTACCAGGTAGTACCAATACTCGTACTGTGCCAGTACAAGTACCGGTACAGGTGTCTTCCATACTGTACCCTGGCTGGGTTCATTTGATGTATTGTACTCCGTACGGCATATTCAGTCGCTGGACTTTCCCCATGCTGCACAGCACGAGTACAAGTACCGGTACCTGGTACTGTACAGATATAGTGTGCACGAGTACCATGTGGCAGCTACTCGTACTTTATACATTCTTCACTTGGGATAGTATCAAACTGGGGACCATATTAATGCTACAAGCACTCGTAATGGATGCGAGCTCATGTTACTGATTCTCTAACAGTGTATCCTCTCTCTCCTTCACGTGTGCCATCACAAAGACCGTCTGCAGTCCCCGCATTTTGTTAAGCTCTGCTCAGCCAGCTAGAAGCAACCTTAAAGATACTCTACTTGGATGTGACAAATAATTGGCTTCCATTGGGGAATATTAGTGTACACCCTACTATTGTTCTACCGAGAAGAACAAATAGACTCAGGGGCCCTAGCATAACTAAACGAGCAAGGGGGTCTTGGGCTTAAGCATAGTTCTGTTCGTTGCAGGCGGCCATTTTCGGATATGTGACACGTAGGACACATCCGGGTGTGCATTTTCGCGCCGTGTTCCAGAGCAACACACGTGCATACAGAGAAAATTGCTGAACTCTAATTCCATTTTTTAGGTCTGTCGGGTGTATTATGCGATGAGCAGAGAAGGAGCTACAATATCTCAGTTTGTGGTAAGGATTTTCGGAACGCACTTGCGACACTTCCACACGTCAGTACCAAACTCAACCCACGCGACTGTTCACCGCTTACGAGCTCAAGTGCGTCCGAAAGCTCTTATCTCTACACCCTTACTACGCTAAAGGGCTCACTCGCCTTAATCACAACACTCAGCTGACGCGAGGCCTTTTTTTGACGGAGCATTCGAGACACTGCTTTGCCGACAGTCTGTGTCTAGTTCTCTTCATACACTGCTGAAGTTCTCCCTGAGACCGCCTGAGCCTTTCAAATCGCATCATAGACACCCAACAGGTCCGTTGCGCTTTTCCCACGACAGTCAGGGTGGCAAGTCTCGCACCAACTTATTCCGCCTAATCACCCCACCATCTGTCACAGGCTGTGACTCGGAAAGGTCACCAAACGCAACTTTCAACAGCAACCGCACTGTAAGAAAGCTCAAAGGTTCTGCCCACTCATTGTCAAAGTGCCACAACTAATTTTCCCGGCCATTTATCAGGTTCCTAAAGAGCCCCCTTAAGGTCTGCCCACAGACCTGACACTATAACTTATCGACAGTCCAGTGCTTCCTTCCAAAGCTCACGCTTCTTCCAAATGAGTGTGTTTATCGATTTCACCGGTACTGCACCGGAAGCCTCACTCACTTCATCTTCTGCCTCTGATGAGTCTTACATCACAGACTTCAATGCCATCAAAATCACCTCCACTGAGTCAGGAGAGACTGTGGCTTGTATTGGGTCCGCGAACGAATCGACCAACGCTTCTAGCGCATCCATTCCCATTTTGACCCCCAACAAGTCAAACAGCCACCAAAGAAATGGCTCTTTTGGTGCCTCCCATCTTTCGCACCGACTTGGAAAGTCTTACGAAGTAGGCATCTTCTCCAACTACATCTCCTCCAACAGCCCTAGCAGCGTCCCTGGTGATTGCTGCGACGATCCTAGCGTCGAGCCTTGCGGCTCTGAGATGCTGGGCCAGTCGTCACGTGGCAAGCTTACTACTTCTGACTTCGAACCAATCAAGGTACTCGGATGTGGAGCTTTCGGCAAAGTGCTGCTGGTCCGTGAGAAGTCCACTGGCCATCTGTATGCCCAGAAGCAACTCAAGAAAGCTTCCATGATTGTGGAGAAGAAGGCCTTGCAGACAAAGACCGAACGGGCTATTTTGGAGAGTGTGCGACACCCTTACATTGTCAAGCTCTTCTATGCCCTGCAAGACCAGGAGAAGCTTTACCTTATCCTGGAGTATGCACAGGGAGGCGAGTTGTTTCACCACTTAGCCACTGAACATATGCTTCCCGAGCAAACCGCCTCGTTTTATGTGGCTGAGATGATCCTGGCATTGACTCATCTGCACCTGAACGTCGGAGTGGTCTACCGGGATCTGAAGCCTGAAAACTGCATGCTCGACCAAGACGGACATCTCGTGCTTACAGATTTCGGCCTGTCCAAGGTTGCTACCAACGACACATGCACAACATTCTCCGGAACCCCTGAGTATATGGCGCCCGAGGTGCTTCAGGGTAAGGAGTATGATTACTCTGTTGACTGGTGGAGTCTCGGCGCGGTAACATTTGATCTACTTACAGGTAACCCGCCATTCACTGGCAACGACTACCAGAAGATTCTGGCAAAGATCGACAAGTGCAAGGCCATGAGATATCCTTTCTATCTCTCTCAAGACGCTAAGGACTTTCTGAATGGTTGCCTGAAGAAGTGCCCTGATAGACGACTTGGATCTGGTGACTTGGAGAAGGTGAAGAAGATGCGGTTTTTCCGAAAGCTGGATTGGGATCTATTGGAGGCTCGAGATCCATCTATTGAGCCTCCTATCAAGCCTGTCATCACAGATCCTATTTTGGCAGAGAACTTCTCTACTACATTCACCGACATGGTGCTGTCCCCTCCCGGTGACAAAACCTTGGACACCGGTGACTTCCCTTCATTCAACGGCTTCAGCTTCACCGCCTCCGAGTCTTACATCAACTCAGGCTTTGCCGGTTACATGAAAGCCAAGCAGAATGTGTTTGATTGACTATTTCAGCTAGTTCCAGATATAATATATAGAGATAGAGATAAATATGACCTCAACTACAAAAAGAGACATTGTCTGGTACTGTAGCAGTAGTACATACTAGAATCGCACGTATTCTGTTCACACCAAAAAACTTCTGCCAACATCATATATCACAAAGAAATAAAAAAATATCAGACGACCTCGGAGAGGGTCGAACTCTCGATCTTACGATGGCGGCCATTCAGGTGACTAACAGTCGTACGCCTTAACCAACTTGGCCACGAAGTCTGATTTTGATTTCACGCGCTTTTTGTAAGTGGCAGCTCTAACAACTGCTGACTAATACCCTCAAAAATGCATTTTTGACTACATAAGAGATTATGCATAGTTATGTTAGGTATTATGAATGTTTTTATAGCGGAATATTTTCATATCACTGCCTTCTGACAACTATCTAGAGCTCGACGGCGTGAGTCCACCATTGACTGTCCAGTACGATAAACCGTACAGTTGAAGAGAAGTACGAGTACGAGTACTCAATCCCCACTTACACAGGGGGCGAGTAGAATATCTCTAGAGAATTGGGTTGGTGGCGACTTCATGTTCGTCCATATTCAACTTTGTGTATCGAGAGCTACGTACTGTCACGATGTAATCAACGATACAGGTATGTACATGCCAGTAGTTACCGTACAGTAGGTAATGAATACATACGTTAATTGCAAAAGTTTGCCATGGACCCAAAGGAGTTCACTATGCTTGATTCATGCAAATGACCTGCCCCAGTAAACTATGCACATTTTCTTACCTGTACCTGTATACCCACCTCTGTAATTCATCTATTCATTGCATTCATGCAGCATGACCACCCGATGTTTCCTATAACTGCAGTGGGCCGTCAAGCCATTTCGTGAAGCTGGCATTTCCTGGCTTCTTCCACCAAACAACGTTAAGTGTGTGGTCCACCCGGGCTACGAAATTGCTTACAAAATCGGATCCTAGGATGGCGTCTTCCTCCATACCTTCGACAACATAGAACCGTGTCAATAAGTTGAAATTGTCAATCTTGAAAAACAGCAAGATGGATCCTACACCACGCACACCCGCATCGTCGAACTCGATTTCTGCAAAGTCAACCATTCCCAACATGTTCGTACTTTCAAGGATACGTACAGAGATAGCTGACACAGCAGATGAGGGTGAGAATAGAGCCGAGTAGGTGAGACGCCCACGAATTCGAAAGGGGATGAAAGGACGACTGTCTGGCTGCAGACCGTCTTGTGCTTGATCAAAAGTGTTTTCCCCCGTCGATTCTCGAGCTTCGTTATCATTCTTGGGCTTGAGGCTCGGCGCAGACACAAGATCGAATAGGTAATCGCAATCTTCGTCACCATCTGATTCGCCATTAGGGATATCGGGGAGTGGATGCGGTACCGCAGCGGAAGGCACGTTCTCGTGCGCATTAGACCCAATGTTTGGTTTCATGATGGTCTCTCTAGTAACAGTTTCTTTCGCAACACCATCCTGAAAAACTCGTTCCGTCATGATGGTTTCCATGGCTACTCCATCGAAGTCCAGCGTTCCTGGCTGCTTTGAAGTCATGAGCCCTTCTTCCCTTCCAGAGGAGCTTTCTCTGTGAAGCTCAATAATTTCATCGAATGCGCCCTCTCCATGCTCATTCACCAGTTTTACCCACACATTCTTGTACCTCAGCCTTGCGCCCTTGACATCCAAGGTGAGGTTCAAGGAAGTCAAGAAGTCAGATCCTAGAACAACCTTGGGAGTAATGTTGTTGACGACGTAAAAGCAATGGGAAAGTGCAAACTGACCCATGTTGAAATTGAGAATCAGTGTTCCAATGGCTTGGATCTCAGTGCTGGTAGCAGACCCTCCAGGGCGGCTGATGATAGTTCCCTCTCCATCGATCTCAAGATGTTGAAAGAGCCTGTGCTCGATGAGAGTCTTCCTGTCCACCAGAGAAACATTGGTTTGAGGAGAAACGAGAGCTCTGATTTTGATTCCCTTCTTCGGCTTGAGTGCCACCTCAACAAATGGTGCTTGAGTGAGATTGTCAGTGCCGTCGAGCTTGTAGCACGTGTAAGGATGCGTGTAGTCCATTAGGCAGTTTCCGTCGGATCGCAAGTAGATGAGAAAGAAGACAATGAACGTATGTATTATTCCAGATTTGACCAGTCGACACCTGTGCCGTATATCCTGGCACGACGTACATACCCATCCTGGTGGTACGACTTTTAACTTTTCCGTTGATGGTTTGTGAGCAAGTACAGATGCGGGGGTCATAGAATCGTCATCACAGAGGCATAATATCAAACTGATAGAACGCCCTAAGCACGGCCAAATAGAGCCGACTTGGGCGGTGTTGTAAGTCAGCTACACGAAAGTGAAATAGAGGGAAGCACACAAACTTACCAAGCCATGGTGTCTCAGATCAGAGTTCATATCACGTTGACATGCTTGTTTCGCGAACTGCGTTGATGCACGATGGGGCTAAAATTTGGAGCTTAACCCAAATTTTGCCAGTTCAAACAATACCAACCAAAGAGATTGCTTACGCCGACCTGCCCCTATTACGAGCACTTCAAATGTATGGGTTTCAAAAGACATATACCGTATCTTACCGCACTCCCACTGAATGTAACTCTCATTTACAACTTATGCAGGTACAACACAGCACGGACTGTACTGTACTGATACTGGTGTGAAAGCATGCCCACGATCGTCTCTGTACACCTGTTAACAGTTGTACTGTAATCACTGGTAGCTTACTTAACTGTCAACTTCCAGACAAATCAATGAGCTTGTCATGCACGTGTAATCGCTTTTCACTTCGAAAACTGCTACGTACAAGTATGAGTACTCGTACTTACAGCACGATTCATTGCAGACTGCCTTCCATCCAGGCTTCAGTTTGTACTACAGTATCGTAGTAAACCCACCCCCTTGGGGCCACACCCCCTTGGGGCCATTTCGCTTATCTGCAGTATTAGCTCTGGGAACAATGTCGAGTATTGCTCGATAAGGTTAGTTGGGACATTTGGCCCCAAGGGGGTGGGCTGACTAGCTACAAGTACAGTATGTACTATAATTTAAAGACCTTCCATGTACTGTACTGTATGTGCCAGGACTTGTACACGAAGCACTCCACCACAGTTAATTACACATTAAATTACACATTACGCTAGCTATCAGCACCAGGTACTCTATTTGGTAGCGTGGGTGTCAACTCGCTCGACGACCTCGACTGCTTCCTGAACACCCTTCTCTTCGTCTTCAGATACCTCCTTTGTGTACTCGACGTGCTCGTGGGCAACCATCTCTGCCATTCTGTTCTCAGGGCCCAAGAAAGTAACCACAAACACAAAGGTAAAAACGCAGGCTATGAAGATGCACATCACCAGGGAGTAGTTATATACGCCAGGTCGGTTGACTCCGTTTTCGTCCTTGATAGGGAACCTAGTACCAATCTGAGCTTCGATGGTTGAGGAGGCTGAAGATGCGAGGTTACCAAGCTGGTACGCCAAACCAACCAAAGATGACCGAAGGGATGGAGGACACAACTCAGTGAGATGAATGGGGATGACACCCCAGGCCCCTTGAACAAAAAACTGCAGGAAAAACACACCTGCATTGATTCCAGAGTTGGTAACAAATGCCCAAGGATAAATCATGGCTCCACCAAGAACACAGGAGATTAGGATTGAGAGACGTCGACCTAGAACGGAAGAAAAGTGACCAATGACCACGCCACCCGTAATAGCTCCGAGGTTGGCAACACAGTTGGTGACTGTTGATCTATCAGGGGAGAACCCCAACTGTACCTTCAGCATGGTGGGATAAAGGTCCTGGGAGCCGTGAGACATGAAGTTGAATCCAGCCATGAGTACAACAAGATAAATAAACATGAGCCAGTAAGTTTTGAAGGTAGTTCTGATACCCAGCCAAAAGTGTTTCTCGACACCCAAGGCTTCAGCGTTCTGTTTCGATTGAATGTAGGTGTCGGTTTCGGGAAGAAAAAATCGAAAGATGATGATGAGAACTGGAGGACCAGATCCAAACCAGAAAAGAGCTCTCCATCCATGAGGAGATGTGTCTGCAATAGCTCTTGTGAAGATTACACAAAGCAAGTAGCCCAATGCGTAACCCTCTTGCAACAGGCCGGAGATAACACCACGTGCTTCCGGGGGACAGTCTTCGAGAGCAGTGGCTGCTGCGTTACCGTAAATACCTCCCATTGCAATTCCGAAAAGTGCACGCACTCCCAGGAATTGTTTGTAGGTCTGTACGAAGCCGGTTCCAAGCTCAAGGACGATGAATAGAACACAGTTGAAGATGAATGGCCATTTTCTGCCATAGCGGTCAGAAGCAACTCCGAAAATGATAGCACCAACTGATCGGAGCATGAGAACTAGAGTGATACCCCAGGTAATGTCTGCCACACTCACATTGAGGTCCTTGGCAATGTCGGAAGCTACCAGAGACACACTGAAGAAGTCGAAGGAATCCCAAGTCCAGCCCGCTAGACCACAGAGAACGAAAAGCCATTGCTTCTTATTGAGAGTTCGAAGTGCTGGGATAGGGTTGATGTGTTTTTTCTCCTCCTCGGTGAGCTTAGGAGGCTTCAGAGAAGTCACTCGGGTTGCCAAGTAGTGCTTCACATTTTTCCAAGAAAGGTCTGGTGCTGGGAAGTTGTCTAAATCCATGATGTTGATGGGTGACGAATGAAGGAACCCGAGCCTCCTTATTTATATGTCTTCTTCGAGAGACAACTTGCAATCTTCCTTTGCAGACAAAGACTCAGCCTGGCCTATAGCTATAGCATGACACTAACTTATCCACCTCTCTCATGTACAGTTGCAAAAATTACCCCGGTCTCTTTAGCACCGCATTTTAGACAGGTGGGTCTTACGCCTACATTTATCAGGGCCGGTATTAGTGTGGTTTTAGTTCTTTGAATCTGATACTTTTTGTGATCTTAGTGATGATCATCACCGAGATTGCCACCAAGCTCCTCTCTTGGTAGTCTTGGTACATCGTATTCGCCTTGGTGTCGTGTCTTGGAAGGCTTGAGTTCTTGGCACCACAGCTCTTGGCATGAACAAACTAAGAGTCTTTGACGCATGCAAGCGCATGTTCCCCGGAATTGTGGTCCCAGGCGGGATGTCTTGTTATTGATGTGGGTCAGACCTATTGTCTTTAGCCGTTCATAAAAGACTAATCCAGGTGACGGCCGCGCGAATCATAGAAGTGGCGCCGTAGATAAAGGAGTCAGCAGCACTGTGAAAGGGATCCCAGAAGCTGATAGTCGTCTATACTTTGTAAAGGCTGATTTCCCTGTAGACCTGGCTGAGGCTTGGCTGCAAACTTGGCTACCGACAGCCGCATTCTCCATTCAAACTAGGTTTCACTAGTCTGGTGATTGCCACGCTCTGATTTGCTAGCTCGTCCCGCAAGGTCTTGTTGGGTTGCATGGCTATATACCCCACTTGAACTAGACAAAGAAAAAGCTTTTCTTAGCTTGAAAGCGGAATTACTTGGTTCCGCACAGAGCTCTTGATCAGTGTCGTATAGTAGGTTAGAGTGAAAAATAGGCATGTGAGGCTGTCAGAGGCATAAGATGTGAGTTTGATTCGGAAAGAGAACCCCGATACAGGGAGAGGGTAGCAATGTTTCTGGTGCCGGGAGAATGCTTCCGTCTGTTGAGGTGGCTCTGTCCTATTAATGGCACTCTTTGTGGCGCCAGCACTGTGCGAGTGCCAGTACATCTCGGAAGTGCACTCCCGGACGAGATGACGCCTGGATGCCGAAACAAGGAGGTGAAACAAGGGACAGTCGGGCAAGAAGTGTAAACGTGTGCGTATTTGGTACGGGGTACGGATACCTCCGTAGTTACTGTAGAGGGCACCATACTCTACACAGTGACATGTCGTACATGTTCTTCACAAACCCGCAGGTTCATACCTCCGCTGGCGGCTCTAGAGACACATCTCAGGAAAGTAAATGAAAGCAGTTACAGTACGTACCGTGGAAGCCGTGCAAGACAGCTTGCTTGAGTGACCCATAATCTGAACAGCGGAAATAGTGGAATCTAGCACCCCGGAATCAATAGGTTAAGACGCTATTATAATAACAGCACAAGACAGGGGGTTTGTGGGGGTCTCCAAAGGGGTTGTGGGGTACGACGTAGCAAGGTGCAACCCCCCCTTTTCAGCCCATACGGTTTCGTCAAAGTTTTCCCCACCACTCTCCGTCTCCCCAAAACGATCCTGCTGTGAATTTTTGCTGTCACACGTCAAACTGCTGTAACACAGAAGGCTACCCCGCACTAGCGCCGCTAAAATGTAAGCCAAACGAGATGCATCATCTGGGAAATTAATCAGAGCGGATGCCAAAAGCCCCAATACGTTAGGCTGCTTAAAGATGGTCATGTTCGTGCACATGGCATCTCCCATTACTTGTACCGGGTACAGTACCTTTCAATGTAGACTACAAGTACCGGTACAATCTTTTAGGTTTCTCCGGATGCTATTGTGTTGATTGATCTACTGCACCACACGTCCTAGCAGCCGCACCCGAACCTTAACTCTAGGCCACTACAATGAGAAGGGCCATCATCTGAGAGGCCGCCCTAATTTTCTGATGCCAGTGAGTGGGATACGTTAATAGCCATAGAAGTCATTTAATTAAAAAGAATTATTTGTGCTGCCTTGTTTTGACAGGCCTGCTCGTCTAGCGAACCAATCGGCATGACTTTACATAGTTATTGTACATTTTGTGTGCTGTTATTCAACAGTTACTGACTGAATCCTCACCTCATCAATAGGCTTGTCACTCTTGCCGACCTTCTTTCCTTCAATATCCTTCACCACACTCTTGCCACTAGTGACCCTTCCAAAGACAGTATGCTTGTTGTCCAGCCAAGGAGTGGGTTCGGTAGTTATGAAAAACTGTGAGCCATTAGTATTCTTACCAGCATTGGCCATAGAGAGGGTAAAAGGCTGATCGTGGGTGAATTCCTTGCTGAACTCATCTTCAAAGTTCTTGCCCCAAACGCTCTGGCCACCTGTACCATCTCCATCTGGATCACCTCCCTGAATCATGAACTTTTTGACTACCCGATGGAAAATGGTTGAGTCGTAGTATCCGGTTCGACACAATTCTGAAAAGTTGGCACAGGCTTTTGGTGCAGCTTCTGGGAAAAGGCCAACGGTGATGTCACCCAAGTTCGTGTGTAGGACGACTCTGGACGCTGATTTAAAGTCGCCATCTTCCTCCTGCTCCTTCGCGCTCTCCTCAGCCTCGTTGTTTGCATCTCTGTCGCTCAAGAAGTCTTTGTTGGTGTTGGCGAACAAGTAAAATCTATCCTGACCACGCGCAGTGGCAAACAGGACAGCATCAGAGTTCCACGACTTGTCTAGAAGCTGATTTTTGGCCGACGCTGCCTCAATGGACATTTTTTCGAAGTTCGTGTGGAACAGTAATACTTGGGAGAACCTCAGATTGTCCTTATGGCCATACATTCGGACAATCTTGTGATTTCTGATGGATACTATCTTGATTCCAAGAAGCGAAGGGTACATGAGAAACGTATCCGACGGGTCAAACGACGGAATGCACGAGTCAATTTCCTGCTCAACGGTGAAGCGAGATTCAAAGTCACTCTGTTCGGGAACATAATATGCCGTTTCTCCATCTTGCATCTCGCGTATGGTAGCTAGGCTTTCGTCGTACTGACTGATGATCTTGCCGCTCAGTATTGAAAATACGTATAGCTGTCGGTCGGGAAATGTGTAACATGCAAACTTAAGTCCATCGTTGGATATGGTGATAGAAGACGGAGTCGATTTGTTTTTCCGAAAAGTGAACAGGTCAGTCTTGCTCTTCAGCTCGAACATGTGTGGATTGAGCCCCTCAACCTTGGGCTTGGTTTCATCACCGTCGTAACGCCAATACTCCACGTTTCCGTTACTCTCGACGGAGATGCAGATGTCAAGAGAAGTAGAGTAGGATAAACAAGTGATAGGGGTTCTGTGGAGACCAGAGAGGACAGCTTTCTGACACTCCCCTAGAGTGGTTCCTCCCAGCACGTCTAAAACGACCACCTTCTGATCGCTAGAGACAGCCAACAGTGGCACTCCGCGGTTGTCTATCCAAGTTGCACATCCCACCACAAAATCAAGGTCGATGGTATTGACCAAATCGAACCCAGCCACATCGTATACCTTGATTTTCTGATCGACACCACACGTTACCATGTTTCTGCCATTGTTGGAGGCGTGTATAGCAACAATTCCCCCCGAGTGCCCCTGGTACTGCTTCACAAACTCGATTCCAGTCGTCTCAACCACATCGCTTTCATCGTCATTGTCATCCCCGGCAAAGTCTTTGCGAGGACCCTTTTTATGCCAGAACTTCACAACTCCATCAGCTGAAGACGTGACAACGAAATCCTTTTTGCTGCCACTGCAATCAGTGACCCCGGTAACCAGAGCTTTATGTTGAAGTGATTGGTTGTAATGCGCGTGCTCTGTGCCTGTCTGTGGAAATGAGCCTTTCAAGATCATTCTTTCTTGCACCTTTCGTAGCCGCGATTTCTTGCTGGGCTTCTTGAGCTCGAGAGGCTCCTCATCTGATCCTGGCCTCTTGATCCCGGCCAACGTAGGGCCAAAATCGTCGTCAGAGGAGGAGGATGACATGATGCTTGTCGTGTGATGGGAGAGTGCAAATATCGACTTAGCGTTCAGTGTTGTGCATAAAGGTGCAGTGGGTTAGGGGAGCACCTGGGTGGGTGAGTTTTGCACGAGCTGGTGTAGGTGACCAAAGAAATAGATTACGTAGGTGGGGGGTGAGAAAAAAATGTGTCTCTGAAGACGTTGCTGTGTCTAGTTGAGGGTTCTAGGGGACCAAGGATGCGGTGGGTGCGGTGTTGCAAGATGAGGGTGCCAAAGCTAAAGTGGGCATAACATAACCGCGCCGAAATTTGGCACGATCGTGTCAGGTATTTGGTAGCAGGAGCTTTCTGATGTCTTCTCGAGAGTCAGAGGGAGCCAGTGAATCTGGCGTAGCCCTGAATTGCAATTTCTGCGGCGGTTTTTTTTTTTTGATTCAAGGGAAATGCATTTAGCTATATATTACGCAACAAGCATCCCAGACTCGTGTGTTTAGAGACTCTTTTTTGTGTTCTCGAGGATTTTTATTTTTTTGTTTTTGTTTGTTTTTGAATAATGACATAATTAATAATACCAATACTAGCACCAGTTCGCGATCCTCCTGTTCTCTTTCCTCCGTTTCTCATTCCTCCTTTTTATCAATCCTCCTAAACCTCGGTTCTGTTGCGTTTCGCCATGTCTAGCGCGTAACCAGAGATTGCTCTGTCAAACAGATGCAGGTGTTCGTGTTGGACGTCGGGGTGGTTGCCGTTCTGGCCGGTGAGTCGGAGTTTTCTCTCGAACTTCCAGATGTGTGTGCCAGGTCTCGGATGTGGTGTTGTACGCCGTGTTCAGCCTCAATGAGGATCCAGTCAGCCATTCTCGCAGGCAATGGGACACCAATGGCGTCGCATATGTCTTTGACAACAGGGGCATTTGGTTGAACATGTGTTGGTGGATGTTGGATTTCTCCTGGTAGCCGCGGCAGATGCCGCAGCCAATGTCCTTGTACTTGAAGATGGTCTTTTCGTAGAAGCCTCTGACCATTTTAAGGCGGGTGGCTCGGACGAAGTGTAGTGTTTGTGCGGCGGCAGAGTCGATTCTGTAGTGTGTGGCAAGCGTCGAATTGGCCTTGATCCAGTTGGCGTAGTCAGGGTCCTCTTCCATGGGAAGGATCTCCATCCAGGTGGCATTCTTCTGCGGAGTGACGTAATCACGCCACCTCGCGAGGGCTTGTCTCGAGTTGACTGGGAAACTGCCCAGAAGGTATTCCTGTTGTTCTTCGCTGATCGGTGAGTTGGGAATAGGCATCGTTGGTTGTAAAACTGTGCACACAGTGCGGAGTCCTTGTCGGTGGTGGCGGTGGGTGGGTAATCGGGGTGGACGATGGGGTATAGAGCGTGGATCTCGTAGAGACCGCACTCCAGTGTCGGGGTGACGAGATGCTCCCAAAACCAGTTGTCGATGGCAAACCAGTTAGTTGGAAGAAGACGAAGGGCCGGGTGGTTGTCAAGTTGGGTGTTCTGGTTGGGAGTGTGGCGCAGGCGAAGTGGTGCAGAACATCGTGTCTAGCCGGGTGTCCTCCTCAAAGAAGCGGACAGCTCGGCACATCCGGAGACTCCGGGCTTGGAGGGACAGGTCCATGAGACCCAAACCTCCAGCCTTGAGGCACTGTGTGATGAACGTGTTGTTGAAAGTCCTTCGTGGAGGGTCATCTTCGCAGCATAACCGGCCGTTGATTTTGTCGCAGGCATGGGTCACGAAGCGTCGAATGATGAAGGCAGTGAACTGGGACACGTATGGGATGTGGTAGACAAACTTGGAGAAGAAGAAGGTATTGAGTAGCCAACATTTGGAGTGGTACTCCAAACCGTACAGAGAGAAGGATCTCAACTGCTTGAAGAGGCCATCAATGAACTTCTTGTAGTGCTCTGCAACCTGTTCGTCGTTTCCGAAGTGAATACCGAGGTACCTGAAGAGCTCGCCTGAGGGGCTTTGAGAAGCAAATTGCAACTCGCCACCCGGGACCTTGGGAGGGGCCTTTGGCCACTCACGAAGCCAAGATCTCCTCTAGAGCGGAGTCCATGGTCTGAACTGGGCCCGTCCCATGCACCCACTTTCTGGATGATGGTCTTGGTGGGATTGAGGCAGAGCTGGGAGGCTTTCTGGAATTCGCAGATGACACGGCCTGCCCACTTAACATCGCTGTAAGAGCGCATGAAGAGGGCTACGTCGTCTGCAAAAGCTGAAAGCTTCATCGGCATCGGGGAAACGGGGGTGAACGGGTGGGTTGGGTCCATCAACGGGTCGCGAGGCTCCTTTGGGGCAGGGGTCATGGCAGGTAGACCTTCCATGCCGGCCATGAGCCGACGAATGAAAGGATCAATTGCCAGGATGAAAGAGTCGGTGACAAGGGACAGCCTTTGTCGGACCCCTGACTCAATCGGCACGGATGCCGAGAGGACACCTCGGATGTTGATCTTGGACTCAGCCTTAGCCTGAATGGACTTCACACTGTTCAGGATACGAGTCTGGAAGCCAAGATGCTCCAGCACAGTGATGATCCACTCCTGACTAATCGAGTCGAACGCTTTTCGGAAATCCAACAAACCCATTAAACCCAGACATTGTCCTTGTTGTACCTCTCGCCGAACTCATTGACTCTACGGGCATACCTGTTATAGTAGTGGTCCATAGCGTCAAGGTTGGTGGTGATGTGGCGGTTGGTACAAAGCCAGACTGGGCCGGTGGACCAGAATGTCAAGGCATT
>ULGS01000002.1:1556377-1618770 GCA_900519055.1 Yarrowia galli
TTTTTTTTTTTTTTTTTTTTTTGTTATTCTAGGGAAATACATTTCAGCTACTTGAGGCCTATAAATAATGCTAAACCCGCACATCGGACTCGGATTCGGGTGTTCAGAAGAGCGTATGACTTATCGTGCTCGTTTCCTCCTGTTCCTCCATCTTGACCGGATAAATATCAACAATCAAACAAAGCAAATAAACAAATAATCTAGTGGGCGTATCAGACTGGGCCATCGTGGGCGGCTGATTTTGCGAAAGAAGCTGTAATCGGTGTGACGTAAAGTCGTGTGGGCTTGTATCCGTGGAGACTGATCAACTATGAGGTGGTGTTGGCTGTAGTGCTTGAGGCCGAAGGTGCTGTGAGACTGTTGTTCGTGTGGGGGTGTGTGGTCATTGTGACTGTTAGTCGGGGTGGGACTGTGGGTCAATGCGACAGATAGTCAAAGATGGGACTTATCGTCATGGTGGTCACTGCGACAGGTAGTCAAGGTAGGACTGTTAGCTACACTTCGCCTATTGTACCCTCTTGTAGACATTCATGGGCCTCAGAAAACACATCGAGGGAGTTTGGCCGAGTGGTCTAAGGCGCTAGCTTCAGGTGCTAGTCTCGAAAGAGGCGTGAGTTCGAACCTCACAGCTCTCATTTTTGCTCGCTAGTACTCCCGAGGGATCCCTTTTTGTCTTCCCGGGGGTTCTAATCTGTTCTATGGCTCAATTTGGGTTGGAAGCAGCTTACTTGCAGATCAGGAGCACATAACATGTTGATGTTATTGTCAGCATTCCAAGATGCCAGATGCCAGATAGCTGATGTGTTTTCTTTTCATGAACTCACCGCTGATATTTGTATGAACGCACATCTCACTGTAGTCTGGGAGTCAACCACAAGTCGACCCCCCTAACCTTTGTAATAACATTTATGATTCGTGATGATGTGAGAAGAGATGGTGGTGAGAAGAGTGGTATGGGTTGTGTCTAGTCATGAATAGGTGTTCTCAGCCATGAAGGTCTTCTTAGAACATGTCGTATTCAAGCTCATGAGATGAGGTCCTCAGGAAGTAGGAGCATAGAATGGCTTCCGTCACCTGGAGATCCATTACACAAGGCTCGCGTACAAACATCACACAGAGGATCATTAATCAGTTGTAATTAGAAGAGAAGACGCCGAGGTTTAGTGTCAGAGACGAGAACACTTCATAGGCAAGAGCTGAGCCTAGAGTGACGGAGACAACAGACCAATCTGCTTCTTGCACCATGCTGAGATGTCAAGGGGGATCATGGACTGCTCGTCACGATACCTGGGTTAATGTAGTAGTGTAGATTGGTCTGTCACATACAATACCATTCCAGTCGAACGAAGTCGATCAAGAAGCACAGGCTCTCCAGAGCATCGGGATGATGGATGGCGAGCGCTGACGGTACCCATTAGAAGGGACCTCATTGACAAGAGGGGCATGGTCACAGACAGAGAGGGGGAAGCAGGGATGTACTCACGGTGGTAGGGAGAGGGTGGCTGAAGTGGTGGGTCAGGCCGGACTGTTGAAGAAGAAGAGAAGAGGAAGAAGGGGGTATGGGGCCTCTTTGTAGACAGCGGGGTCTACTTGTACTTGTGTAGCTCATGCACTCTTTAATCAAGACAAGCTATCATAACAAATGGATGGTGGGGAAGTGTGGCCTTACAGGTCTAACAATGTGTTTATCCCGACTACACAAACGTTCTCAAGCATTGTTCTGGCTCTTTAGTGTGAGATCTACAATCAACTTCCTCTTCTACTTTGCTTACCGTGTGGTACTTCTATTGCATGTTCTTACCCTCCCACATTAGCTAGACTACCTCCGTTACAAACCCACCCAGATCTTAGTCTTCTCCGGTGAGATGCTTACCAGCACTAGCCACTCGTACTGGTTCTGTGAGGGAAGCCCTTGTTCCCGAAGCTTACACCTTAACAGATGGACCTTCATCGGTAAAGCTTATTATGTGGCAAGCCCCAAATTGCCCCATTCCTCCTCTGTTCATGTGAACTATCCGGCCGTGAGTAGCATGTTTTGTTCTTACTCTTCTTGCGGTTTTTCAGGACCCTGACGGGACTCTTGGAACTGGGTGAAGGAGATGAGGCATGTTCCTGGTTTGAGCAGGTGTGTTAAGTATTGCACGAAAACAGTTATGTATTAATTAGCTCTGGGAGCAATGTCGAGTATTGCTCGATAAGGTTAGTTGGGACATTTGGCCCCAAGGGGGTGTGGCCCCAAGGGGGTGGGCTTACTTAATACCACAGATGCCATACTCATCAGAAGATGACATCGTCAGAGAACTCAAGGGTTGCGTTGAGTGTTGACATACTAATTCAGGCTCATTATAGCTCTTAATAATCTGCTGTTCGGCTCGGAAGTATTTCAGTCCACGTCTTCTTAAGACTATTCTAAGTTTGTCGATGTAGTGATTGGATCCTGCGGGTCTGCACTTACTTTGAAAGAGATTCGCACTTCATGAGTCCAATAATGATTTCAGTTCCAATTGTCTATTATAATTATGCCGCCCTTATGTAATGCGCTTCCATGGTCACAGATTGGTGACCTTTTCTCTAAGAGGCAATGGCCTCGGAGGAGGATTGTCCATAGTCAATATGGGTGCCAAAACTACCGAGACCTCAGGAAGCAGCTTTGAAACGAGCCTGCTGAACGTTTTCTCAGTAGCGGTGGGTGCCAATGGCTTGTGTGTACGTTTGCTGACCACCCTTGGATGTAAGTAGCCATGAACAAGTCCCTTTGAAAGAGACTTCTTGCTGCTGATCTTGTTGCTCTTCATTGGTCTGACAGTGACCGACTTGCGAGCACTTTCTTCTTCTTTGATGCGCTTTGCACACCCCCGAAGAAAGTTGTTCTCGAACATGTTCCTGTAAAAGTCTCTATCCTGACTTTGTATGCCGCTGACGCCTTTCAGCTTGTCCTTTTCCCTCCGAATTTGTCGCCGTAAGCTGATCATTTTTGCCACCTCTTTGTCGCTCATGTTGTTGTCAAAAAAGAATTGATGAATTGGAGCATCGAGAATGGCCGTAATTGCTGATAATTATACAGCCTCAATCTTAGTGCCTGGCCATAATATATTTGTGGAGCACTCCCAATTAGTGTCACTGTTAGCTGCGATTTCTGGATCTAAAGTAGCGAATCAACGGGGGAATGTTGTTGGGGTAACCAGAAACTATGCCTAGGACCTAGGATGAATGGGAGAGCATTGAATCTATAGAAGGGGGTGTTTCACTACAGTATGCTGTAACACATGTGTCGTGTCTCATATGTCGTATTAAGTTCTGATAAGAAACAGACATTGAAACTTTATCTAATTAGTCACGTGTTCGTTATGCTTTCATTGGATCTAATCCTTACTCAGTATCCGGTACACAGGCTAAGGTCTGGCAAACTAGCGTGCATGACGTGTGCTGGTGCGGTACGTATGTACGAGTGTCATTTCAGATGGGTAATATAAGCCCCAAAAAATGGGCGGATACTCGATGAAACCGTGGGAAAAGATAATCATACCTATGCCGATAAGAGACCCACTTATTGATTGCGACGGTGGCCGAATGCAATTCTGAAATGCATCGTAAAGCATTTCAATCACTACCAAAGAAGAGGGCTGGTCACGCATACGGCTAGCTACAGAGAGACGGTACGATGAACCGTAGGGCTGATATAGCTTTTACGGACTACATTAATACATACAGTGTACAGTATAGTACAATGCCAGTACTTCGTACTGGTACGAGGTACGAATGCACAACCACATGTCACACATGTGCTACGAGCACTTGCTTCCCACGCGCTAGCCAAGCAATTACTTGAGGAGAGAACGTTTTTTTGAACTATTGTCACTGAACCGATTATGTCGGGTGCATCAAAAACATGTATGTACTGGCATCTGCTTGGCCGTGCACGTTGTCACATGAACTCATTAACATAGGTCAATATGGAAACCGTTTATCAGATCTCATCTAATGTTGATGGGTGAGATCCGCTTAGCTGCAACTTTCTCACGCTAACAGTCTAGTTAGGTTCAGTCTCCCGAGACTACTGCACAACGTCCACGGCTTCATAATACAGCTTCAATGCTTGTAATTGGACCGAAAACCGTTAGATAGCTTCGAAAGCAGTAGACGACACTATAGACCATTCATAGAGAGGCTTTATTTGGCCCTCTCCCAGCCCATTGACCTTATTCAGAAGCGCGACGCAGACCAGCTCAAAGCTATGCAATAGAGGCACTGCATAGTGACATGCGTGCAGTTGTACCTGAGTTGTTAAATGAGCCAGCCCATTGCAAAACAAGCACCAACGGAAGCTGTTATCCTCAGTTCATACCCCTGACATTCAGCCCGGATTCGTTTGTTCAACAGTACTCGTGCGGTATGTATTGTGTACACTTGATGCTCAGAACTTCTTGAAACTGCTGCGCAAACGCTCTCTAATACAGCCTGGGTACTGTAGATGTGCCGGCTCTTGCATTCGTAAAGTTGCTACCTGTGTATAGACGGCATACAAGTACCGAATATATTCGGAACTGACCAGTGACAAGGCTCTTCAACTGATACGCAATCACAAGGCCTGCAGCTCCGGCAATCTAACAGACAACCTAGAAACAGACACAAAGACCAAACTCCGCTCCTACATGGACAGCACATCAGCGATAGTTTCATGCGTACGCCCGATTGCGTGCTCGACCCCTCCTTGTCTCGTCCGCTTAAGCACAGATTCGCTTTACGAACTTACCTTTATCAGTGCAGGGCTTCTCCAAGGGCATTTTCATTGGTTTCAAACATGTACAGTGCGCCTTGTGTGCGACGTGCATTGTAACAAGTAGAAATAATGAAATTCTGTACAGTACTTGTGGTTTGAGCGGCAGGGCAGATCGCAAAGGCGCTACCAAGTAGAGTGTACTTGTAGCTACTACTCGTACCAGTGCAGTAATATGTTTACCTTGGTGGTGAAACGCTTGATGGAGTAGGTCTGCTGAGTGGAAACTATTTATTACCGGTAGGCGCTGCAAACTTGGTACGGTGGGGGTGCCTCTGCTCAATATGACACGACGAATTGACAGCAAAGCTACTGGTACAGTACGATACTAGCTACAATACGAGTACAGTAGTACATAGCATATCAATAGCCCCAGATAGCACGGCACGCCAAGAACACATAAACAAGACCCCCAGCGCAAGATATCTTCATGCTGCTGATTGCGTTCACCGCTCTCTCCTGCCATAAGCTCGCGAGCCCCTTCCAGCTGCTATGCACTCGTCCGTGTTTGTTCGCCTCCGCGCTTAGGTGCATACAAGGAACGGCACTGGTCCACAACAAAGACGCCGGATTAGTGCGATGAAGGGCGTCTGTGGTGTATCGAGGTATTAGAATGTTGGAGAGGAATGCATCTTTCCAGATTGACGAGCCTCGCGAATGGAATTTAACCAAGCTAGCACTCCAAAGAATGTTCAATACCACGTCTCCACACTCTGGCCCATGACTCCAATATTTCTCTTGTTCTAATCGGCAAATAATGCCAATTGCTCAAAATAAGCTTTTGAGGTCCTCCTTATTGTAACTTCCTGGATGATCCGATTCTAAGACATCCGAGAGCACCAGCGTTATGCAATGAAAACTGTGCAAACAATGACAATTCATGCCACGCATGCAAGCCTTATGCATTGTAGTCACTTGTGATAGTCGGCAAAAACAACTGACCAAAAATGATTTCTGACAGGATCGAACTGCCGACGTTCCGCGTGTAAAGCGGATGCCATGACCAACTAGACCAAGAAACCCAAATTCTGATGTAAAGCTTATTTTGCCAGGGTCGACGGATCACTGGATTAGTCAGCTGCATTTCCCTTGAATCAAAAAAAAATGAAATGTATTTCCCTAGAATCAAAAAAAAAATCATCACCGGAAATTATTTAAGCGAATTTAGAGGTGATGGAGTGGCGGGAAGTTATGAATGATGAGTCTAGAGGCTTTGAGCTTCAATTCCGAAGCTCTTCTGGCAGTAAGCGCTACGTTTATCGTTTATTGATGATCTAGCGATGGGTTTTCGCTATACTGCAGACCTGACATATTAGTCGCGAGGACAATTATCGACCTGGATCTGACACTAGAACACAGACGAGAAGTAAGTAGCTACCTGGTACTTCCGCCTGTGTCTCCAAAGTTCTGTAGTCGATGAAGATTGTATGGGTGGAGGATGCTGTGTTCCACAACAGACTTGAGGGACGGCAGATACGTGGTGATATGGGTTCACGCTACTTGTGCTTTGAAGCTAGCAGGTGCCATAAGATTGATATTTCTGTGATCAAGAGCTTTTGTCACATTTAGTCTTGTTTGGTTTGAGGTGCCCTTAAATATTGACTATGGACACAAATACAAGTACAACATCGCGAAGCGTTGGAAGTTTGTGAAAAAGAGGTGTTGTTTTCGCGACAAATGGGACATTTCTACAGATCTTACTGGACTCCATCTTTTACCTCCACATACACGGCACCAGCCCCAAAGGCAGAACACACTCGACTTGCAACTCGAACACAGACGACACAAAAGCAACCGGAGCCTGAAATCATCGTGTTACACACTTATACAATGGCCCAAGTTCCGTTCACACTCTGGCTGGAGCCGAATTACTCAGGCTTGACAGGATGGTGAAGATCAGTGTTACAACTACTTCGAGAGACCCGCCAGGCCTTTTGCACTTCCTAAGGATTGGGGCATCTCAGGCCGTCGAAACAACCAGGTTCTCAGCTCATTAACTACAAGACGTGTTGCAAGGGCTAGACAGACAGTGTCTATGACTGATGTTCACACCTTCCCCCCCTATCTCAACGATGAAGGTAGCTACTGTACGTGTTCGTATTTACAAGTAACCCCATGGACAATTGGCGTAGATCCAAGAGAAGGCAAATGTTGCTTGCAAGCGCCACCCATGTCACTGGATAAGTTGACGGGGAATCTCACGCAAGCTGTAAGCACTTCATATCAAGGATCAGAACCTGTTCCCGTGAGACAGCAGGGTGAGAAGAGTCGAGATATCGGGAACATCTATAGGTTGTAGGACTTCAAAAAGAAGACCTGTGTAGGGTGACTGCGCTCTCTGTGTACCACGCTCAGAAGAGCCGAGAGATCTATGGCTTCATAGTGGTGTAAGATGAGAGACCGAATGTCGACAGTCGTTGTTGAGCTGACACTGGTCGGAAAAGAATGAAGGCAAACACGAAAGCAGAAGTAATCGAGAGATGAGTGAGAAGCACAACTCGAAAATGCTCTCATTGCGCCCCCGTAGGTGCAACATGGCCCCTGCGAAAAGTGAGTAAACAAAACTTCTCGAAGAGACAACAATATCAAGGCGAGATACTCACGAGCTCTGTGAGATTGTAGCTCTCACTGAGAAGATCAGAATGGTGAACTGCTCTAGTTTCACAATGGCTCTCATGTCGCGTTCTGGGCTCGCCACCGAACTTGCAGAAGTTAGCCCTACATGATATAGTAAAAGAGCAGGTAACAGGAGGCTGCAGTAGGAACGAAGAGTTGACAAGATGAATGGTACCCAGTGTAAGCGCTATTTCTAGTAGTGCTACTACTTGGTCTGTGTCTACTTTGTGGACTCCGCCCAAGTATGTACTGTGGGATCCTCTGACCTGGAGGAAGAGATTGAAAAACGCCATAGTGACTCTATAGGTACATAAATACTACCGTTAGACTCCTATGAGTTTAAGGATTCCAATGGTACTAAACATGAGGTCATAAAGTCATTTATTTGAATGCCACTCAATATCTCAACTTTCGCTCCATCATGAAAGGCAGACCTCCTATCGGAACGTATACCGAATGGAACACAACAAAGACTTTTCAGAACCCTGAAATGCATACGCAGCATCTTTGACAGCTTTAAGACTAGACGGCTCCCCCCCCTCAATTTTTGCATTGTTTAACATTGAGAATTGTCTTACTGCATGTTTGAAATCAGGGATTATGGGCGCAATAGATGTGCAAGCAACAAAAAACAAGTACATACACGGCTTGGACCGATTAAAGCTCCTTACTTGGCGTACTCTGGATTTGTATTATCATAACTCGGACCTCCGACTGTGGATTTAGACTCCTTTAGCAGACAGGCTGCACCCATTCCTCTTGTCTCCTCCAGGTTAGGTCCCTCTCGGCGTGCTACTCGTGATCGCCTAGCAATCATTGAAATGCAGCCGCTTTTTTTGCTCATTTATACATCCCCTATACATTTCCGTATTGGTGCAAGACATTGCAGGGATGCTCATCTTGAAACTGATCATCGGGGGGTGTACGAAAGTGTAGATGATATCGGGATGCTCCAGGGGAAGGCGTTTTTCTGATCAGCAGCAGTTGGAGTGTATTAGGGAGCATCTATTCTGTCACAATAAGACATAAATTGAGAGTCAAGGCAAATATCGGACATCTCACACTCACTTAGCTCAGATCTACGGAAGGTATAGCAACGTGGGAGACCGTATTAACAGTCACGTGGCTTATCTCATACGATAGAGATGTGCAGGGTCTGCATAATACCGGTTTTTTTTCCCAAGCTTTTCTAAGCCCTTGATGTGTTTATGATCCAGCTCCGACATCAATTTTGAGCTTCCTTTTTTTTCAAAGACTGACTGACGGCAAACGGCACGAGTAACGCAAAGTCGAACAACGTGCAACTCTGGCCCGTATGGGAGATAGGCTGGGAAGATTCGCTCGGTAGCAAAAAGAAAAAGGTGTCCCAGCCGAAGTACGTCGGGCTTGGGAAAAAGTAATGCGCGCCGTCCAACATACTCCACACAAACCATTGTGCGTTGCGCATGGAGTCGGACCCTAGGGAGATACACACTAGTGGAAGGTCGGACACCTTAATCCGCCACTCCAAAAGATCAGGCCACTATTCAAATCAAGTGCCTTTTCTTATGTACACTCCGCCTTTTGCAGGTCTAGGTTTCGGACTCCAGTGTTATGTCGTCGTTGCTTTTTTGGCCACAAAAGCACTGTGGGAAAAAGCAACGATAAGCAACAGCAGCGGTATGGAACAAGCTGCATTATTTCCCAAATGGATCACCGAGCTTGCGATCTCCGTTCCGTGAGATTCGGTTGGTTTCAGGAAGTTTTAGTAGCAGTATGAGAGAGTTATTGGGCCGCAAAAAATGGTTATGGGACTAGATAATACCAGAACGTCATAGAGAGACTGAGAAGTACCTGGGTGTCTATTTCTGGAGTATCGCCGTCTATTAGACAGTTGAATTCGATGCTATGGGTTGGGCAGGGCTGCATCTATTGCCGAAGTGATGGCCATCACATGAGCCATGTCAGGCCCTCCACATGAGCCATGTAGAGCGCCAGCTCTAAGCGACATAATAGCTTCAATGCCGTCTATAGAAGAATCATAGAAGTGGCCACCATGTACATCCATGCGCACAAGCCTGTAGAATTTACATACAGTGTGGTGGTTACCATTACATTGTGGTGCCGGTCTCTGAAGACTTCTACATTGAGCGATGGAACGGAATGCGCTATAGTGCAGGAGTCAGAGTGCCGTAGAAGAAGCGGTGTAGAAATTGTTAGAAGATGGCAGCTATAGTCGAGTACAGTACTCGTACATCCTGTGTACTGTTCATCCGAGGGATGCAACCGCAACCTTCGATCCTCCTTCCGTCTTCGAAAACCATGTGAAAAGGTGTTGGACAAGTTCAGAAGCTTCGGTGGATGTACTGTTTTCTGCTAGAGTGTGTAATCCGTCTCCGACAACTGGTTCTGAACTTATGGGTCGTGGCTTGTAGTGTAGTCTAACGACTATATCATCTCAACTCATCTCGGTGTTACACAAAAAGCTCATTCTGTCATAAGATCAATGTTGGAGCTGTTCGGGTCAATCTAGGCTGCCTCATTCCGCCCTTATTTTTCTATCTGCGAAACAAGCCTCAAAGTGATGATTACACAAGTGATGTGACCCAGACACAAACTGAACACAACCATGTTGCCAGCAATCATGCCCAAGATCCGCGATGAAAGTGTTACAGCATCACTACTTCTGTAGCCCTGCTTCGTTCACACCACATGATCTCTATCTTTCGCCATTACCTCCCTGAACACGAACACCCACAAAACACAGCTTCGTGACCTCGCTGGCAGCATGAAAGCTGTCATGAGATGCTGTTATACACCACATTCGAGAAAAGTAAGCTGATTCTTTACTCTCCTGGTGGACGACTATGGCAGTACGGCTTTACTTTTCTTATGATCTTCAGCAGGATTGATTGGGCATGACTCTGACATCAGTTTGGTACAGAAACTTGACACCTGAGACTTTGGTGTGCTGATAATCGTGATCAGGCCATATTTGGTGTCACTTTGACACTGTCCGGTCTACTGTGACGCTTCCGACCCGGGCAGAGATGCAATCAGGACTTTCATCCTGGTAAACTGCCATGGGTCGAAATGGTCACTCGTACGGACCATGATTCCTTGATCGTGAGCCGTTAATCCACTTGGAGACAACCATAAGAATTTTCTACTCCACGTGGTTTAGAACGCATATCAGCTGGAGGGGGAAAAAGCACCGTGCTGTGATGTGTCTAAGGCCACATATGGAGTTCGTTCTATGCAGGTTTTCCATGACAAAAGCTGACTATGACCAGCCCTATGCTCTCGATAGACCTGATCGTAGCGCAGTTTGCCGCTTTTGTCTACTTCGAGAAGCCTAGGGTGACGTTCAAATACCTCCGAAACAAGCAACTGTCTGAGCCCTGCACGCGAGAGAATTGCTTCTTCGAGTATGGGCTCATCTCATCTTGAACTTCTACTGCCACTGTGGCTCTGATCGCAACAATCAATCCATCGATTGATGTAAAGCAACCTGTGATGTCCCAAAAACACAGAAGCCCTCCCAATCCACAGAATCCTGGTCTAGCTGTGCTTAGAGGCTTAAGAAATATAGTTGTCGTTTAGTAGAACAACCTACTGGTTTATCAGAAGCTTCGGCTCCCAAGAGGTGCAAAGACACGCCAGAGGTACATAACGAAAAAGTACTTTCATGTATAGAAGCCCTGCAATGAAAATCATCACTTGCTCCTAATACACGCATAGTCCTCTGCCACAGTAGAGTCTTCGCTGTTTTCGGGTACTCACAGTTATGGAATGCACAGTCCCAATCTTACACAGTGCTCCAATGCAACGATCAACTGTTAAGCGCGTACCCCCGTATTCACTTACGCTGTGCCACCTCCCTACTGTAGGGGAACTTAGGTTTAATAACGCCTTCCGCAAATGTCCATTGTGGCCTAAACCCGAACATAGCGTAACGACATAACAATAATGACTCGCTCCAGATTCCAAGGGACTTGATTGTGACGTATTTTTAGTACCTGTGGATGAGCAATGATAATTGCAGTGATGTTCCGAGGCAGTTAGAATTCTCTTATGCGAGGTTGAAGTTCTGTTGCATTGACAGGGTCTGGACATCACTACCTGGTAATTAGGTCACTGAGACTGCTATTTTAGCAAACAGACACCAAAACAGAAATCATATGACGTGGCAGGTTTCCTGAAGACGCTCTGTCTGATTTCTTCATTCGTGACACCCACTTCAACTACTCTCTACCCTTTAACCCCCACTTGAATCTGGGGGAACTTCATCTAAGACACTGTGTTAGGTTTAATATAGCTAAACTTTGGGGGAGTACAACTCGCTGGAGAATGGGGAAGGGGCTCTGGTACTTCGCCAGTATGTACACCCATCGCCGGAATTGTACCAGGGTAGTACAAAGGCATAACACTCGAGCTATGCCATTTGCTTATTCCTTTACACACACGGACACAAACAATGACGGATACACGAGCTTAACTCAATTAAGGTCAACGAACTCTGAGGCTTCCAGACTCTGGGATGTGAGTGGACACCTTACAATCACGATATGCCACGATCAATTTGATCACAACGATATGAGTCAGAACCTCTGAATCGACCTGAGAAGTGTTCTGTAACAGAGACAGAGAGAATCCGACGGACAAAGTGGCAATGTGTTGTACACTCAGCCGATGATAGCACGACTAAGGGCATCACACTACTGTACCAGGTACTGTATGTACTGGTACTGCAACAACATCACCATACGGCACGGCGTACCTAGCGTCGTATGTACAGTGCTAAGCTTGCCCACCATCCCAGAGCGCGTGGTCTACATGGCCTTTCTGACGTAGGGATAATACGTTCAACACGACATCAGACCATTTGCCGCGCTATAGGACCGTTACACAATAAACGGTTACGGTTCTGCACCACCGTTACCGGCGATATCCGACGAACCTCAATGCAAAGGGACAATGCAATAGGCGCCAATTATGGGGGTTGCCGTATAGACGTGCTGCTAGTGGCGGGAGCGGAGCTCTTGGTTTTTAGCGCCGGTGCTAAAATTGGGGGGTCGTAAGTTATACATGTGATGTCATAGCTGACCTGAAGCGCACGACGCGAGTGGAATAGTACGGGGTGGGAAATTTGAAGGCCACGTCAGTCTTTCACGCAATTACCAAGTAGTTTTGTTGCGCGACTGCTACGTCTAGGATAGCACGTGGAACAACCTTACCTGGTACAGTAGGACATAAACTTGCTCATGAGCTATCATAGATGAGGTTTATGACAGTGGGATACTGGCTCTCGGCTGGACCATGAACCCAACGAATGAGGCCAGCAAGAGTTACGAACAGTACGTTAGAGAAGAGCTTTACGTTGTTTGTGGGGTAAAGCGTCACCTCCGAGAAATGCGGTGCCAAGAATGAGCTGTTCAGTGGTTCACGTATGTCTGCGATTCGATAAACGACGACTTGTTTGAAACCCTTACGGCTCCAACAAATGGCCATATAAACACGGTAGTAATTCTTAACCATACACGGCAAGGCTGGAGCAATCCAAGTAAATGCCCTCATAATATTCCCTCGCCAGTTCTACTACTGTACCAGTACGCAAGCTGTGATCGATCGCGACAGCAACAAAGTCGGTGTCCTGAGCAGACCCCCTATATCAAGTCAGCATTATTCAGCACGTATTTCTGACAGAATCTACTAGTCTAGATTCTCATCCGCTTCGTATCGTTGTCTCAATAATACGAAAATACGACACACAAAGAATTGTTATTAATACAGTAAACGCCCAGACATCCATGTCCCATCCACATAAACTATCACTCTGAATACGGACCGGACCCTGTAACATGCATTTCTTTCCCACGGCTCTTATTTTGGGAGCGCATTCTAGACGCATAGAGACAATTTATTGTGGCGCAGGTAGCGTGCTACTACTGCTTTGTAGTCAAGCGACTGAGTCGAAACATGGTCGTGTTTGGTATCGAGTTGGAGAGAAGAATCGCGCGACTCACGTGATACCGGTCCATGTCACGTGACATCTATACCTGTCCTACACACTAACCCCCCCCTTTTCTCGGATCCTGTTAATCTCTCAGCTTCTGCGACAACTCAGAATGGACTCCAGCAAACAAAATTTTGGTGCCGTTTCATGTTGGAACTCATAACTCCGAACATAATATGAGACTCGATACGTGAGCTCTCTCCCCTGCGAGAGAGAACTAATAGTTAACAGCGCGGACTTTAGACTAACTATCGGGGTAATTACGATGCACAAGAGGGTGGTCCCTGTTTCAAGAAGAACGAAAAAAAAAAAGGACAGATTACCGCCATCATAATCTCCCGATCCCGATTGTGACTGGATAGACGCGCCGACGAAATTACCGGCGTATCTACCAATACACGTAGCTTGCCATATCTCCAAACCTACTCGAGCTTGTGACTTTCAAACCGTATCTTCCAAAGACCGGTAGTACAATGAAACAAGGTGTTCAGTCGGGTTTAGGAAGGCTCGCAGGATTTACCTCGGCACCTTATTCGACCTGTTTGGATCGGTCATTCGGGCCTAGCGCTTATCTCCGAACTTTGCGGAGTTAAGTTACAGTAGTGGAGACAAACGTGATGTTAATCACAAGCAGAGCTGACTGGCGATTATAGACGTCGAGGGCATTCACGCACGGGCAGCGTATGACCTGACACACGACTTCCATCACGTGATAGTGATACCATCTGTCTGATCTGACACATTGAATCACATCACATCACACCACCCTCCACCTGACACTTTGTGTAACCACCTTAAAATCCCTCCACCCCCCCCTTTTATCGTGCCCACCTTTTGGCGAGAGACTGCGCCACCCCCAGTTACTTTTTCAGGTCACATGACTTCGTTCTTATGCCTGCTCCTGCACACGCACTCTCTGCGATAGCCGGTCGTTTCTTGTTTGTATTGTCGATTCTCACTTTGCCATTTTGCTCTCTCTGTGCCATGTGAAAAATCGCTACAAACCGGAACTTAGCAAATTACTTGACTTTACTCCAATCTACCTTTAATTTGGCTGTTCGTATAGCCTAACCTAGTGAAGAACTCTAGTTGATAGGCTAGTGTAGCCGGGGGGAGGAAGGACTAAACGAGATGAGGTATGGTGATGGCTACAGTAGGGATAATAAAATTACAAGAATACTGCTGGAATTGAGATCACGTGAGGGTGATTGCGGTACAGTCAAATATCCAGCTTTATTGCTTAACCATGAACATTGATGCCGTGTGATTGGCCCGAGCAAACACCGACTTCATGCAAGTCAAACTTCCGCTACTAGGACTGGCTCAACTGTTAAATTGCTGACTAAGCCGAAGATGCCGGACTCCGCCAAGTAACATTGTGAGGCAAATAGAGACACTATATATATTGGAGACATTTGTTGGTGAATATTAGGTGAGTCACGTGACAAATGGGACGCCATTGCTTCTTCTGCTGTGAGATCACTGTTGCAAATGCTAGAGCGACCCTTCTCTGTGTAGTTCAGCGTCAACCGGGTATTTAGACTGGCTACTGATTAATGATAGCAAGAGCTGATTGCTATAATTGAAAACACAAATATGCAGGAAGCGAACTTCACATGACCTCAACCATCATTGTTCTTGCTCATGTGCCCTGTGTCCTTCTCTCTCTCTCTCCACCTCAAGCTGTAATATTTCCTCTTTACAGAGAACGTTGTAGAACCGAAAACGCTAAATGAGCATTTTTCCCTTGTAGAGCCGCTCAAAGGAGTCACAAATCTTCTCTTTTCACAGCTCTATCTATTATTCCGCATTTGTTTTGATTTAATCAACATTTCGGCTATCCATCCGCCGCAACCATATTCACCCCACACATTGTACGGGGCGTCGTTCATTCATTGTCGTGTTTCAGAGGTATGCAGGTAAAAATAAACGTGATTGATTTGGCCATCTTATCAAACACAAAGAGCTCCATGCCAACCCCTAATAATTATCGATCCAGGTATTTTACGTCAATATATTCCGCTCATTTCGAAATCTAACCATCATCTCATACAAACTCCCGTCATTCTAAATTAAGCGTTAACCTTTGCTGGTTTTGCCATCGTAGCCACTCGCCAGATGCCGGCAATCGACTCTATCTGTGTTAAAAGTGAGCCACAGATTGTGAAACCTGCCCTAACCCCCTGTCAAAAGCCCTTCGATTCCGTGACTCAAACCCTAACCCTATTGGGTACAGTACCCAGAGAAGCAATAATTAGACTCGTCACCACCTTTGTCTCACAATCCCCAAGGTCAAAACAGGGTTCTCTTTGTTGTTCCACTGCACGGTCGGGTCGGATGCTTAGTCAGCACGGAAGAGATGGTAATTGTGAAGACCGGTGGAGCGAGCGATCTCTGTTCAAGTAAAACCGGGTGAAGAAAGTGTAGGCTCTCCTGTTCTGCTTACGTAAGCCATGATGAATCGGAACACAAATCCGCACAATTGATCATCTTCCATCTCGTTTCATCACATACATAACCAGACCCACACAGCACGTCAATATGGAGATCCCTGTCAACCTAATGGAGAGCGGGCTTTTTAGGAGTAGCAAAGGTGCTACTTGTACAATTGTACGTGTATGTACGATACTCCGTACTTGCGTTTGTGTAGGTTGTCTTGTTTGTATCTATTTTTGGGGCAATTGAGGCTCGATTTGGTCTAAAATAGACAGGGACGCAGGCATTGTGAAGCGGAGTTAGGCAAATGGGTTTGGGGGGGATCAATGATTGACAAGGGGCTGGCTTTTTGGTGATGCGATTGGGGTGGCGGGAGGTAAAATAGAGTGTGGTGCTTACTGATGATGACGGAAGCAACCGGAAGAAGAGGAGTTGATCAAGTAGAAATTTGGAGTAGTCAGCTGGAATCAGCTCAACTTTAGGAATCGATTGGTATCTCTTGTATAGCTATAGCTTGCTTGTAGCCTGTGCCTAGTATGGATAACCACGTATAGAAACACTGAAGATGTGCATGGACTCAAAACGAGGAAAATCTAAATGACACAGAAAGAAGAGAAGTCCACGCCCGTATGCAAACACGGATATGTTAAAGGGGTTCTGTTTACACTGAAGGGGGTTAGGCTCTGGTAGCTATTTTAGCACTTTGCGTTGTGATTTTACAATACGGAGTACGTCGTGCCGTTGATGGTGTGTAGGCTCGCCAAAGCCACCCATGTGGGCAGGGTCCTGTAAGAGAGAAGCCTCTCTGTAGCTACATGCAAAATATGTATGTATAATGAACATCCTGGACAAGCAAGAATCCTGCATAGGAAGAAGACTTTAAAAGCAATTACGGCCAGATGGGGACCATCCTGAAACATGCGCTGAAAGGGTCTATCAAATGAGCAATTGAGTGATGTGAAGGAGTGTCCATGGGTTGTTGGAGACTCTGAATGATGGTGTGTACGATACTGTCACATCAAGTGACTGCACATAGAGGTACTCCGTACGTGTTCTCTTTCTTGAGATTGACCATTTCTACTTGTAGTCCGAAAGTTACATGTTCTATACGCGTGAGGCGTCAATCTTATGATGCGACTGGAGAAAGAAGGGTGACTGTCAATTACAAGTAGCTGGTTGTTCTTCACGGGGGGCTTGTTCTTTTTCTTCTTGAAGACGCGCTTGCACCAGAAGCCCTGCCTCAGCGTGAACTGCATCGCCTACCAGAGCTGTGGCAGTCCAGCTTTCTACCTTGAATGCACACATCCGGGGTCGCCAACTTGCTCTTCTATTCTCTTAACGAATACGAAGACAACACGATAACCGAGCGAACACGAGAGTTTGGGTTGGAATGCGTTTGTCTCGTAAGGAGCAATTGGTGGTGAGGCGGCTGGGGTGTTCTGAGATACAGCAACTGGTAGAAGCGTGTTGACAATGAGGGAAGTAAGATGAACTGATGATGATACTGCTCCCCCTAAGCAGCCAGGCTTAGTCCTGGACTCTGTATCCAATTGATTCGAGTTTACTGCATTTTTTGTCGTTTAATCGGAAGAAAACTCTGACGAAATTCTAAACAGTTGCAATAACAAGGGATCGTGTCCATCGGAGCCAATCGGAGCCAATCGGAGCCGCAATGAAGTCCGTGGAAACTATGAGAAGGTCGCTCCTCCACTCCCCCTTAGATCCACATCACCTCCTCAGAGCTCTAATTGCATGTTCATCCAATGTGTAGCATTCCGCAATCTGAACCTCGGCAAACGCAACACAACATGTTACACTAGAGTCACGACGTCAACTTAGGAGCATAGGTGTTCTCACCATCTGACACTTATGGTACTCCTAACATGTATACCAGCACCCTAACGGTGCATCGGGCTTAAAACGTGTTCAACACTAGCTCCTTCAAGTCATGTGCTCTTCTGGATACGCTAACTAGTGATTAGCCAGACAGCCCTACCAAGACCAAACCAGACAGGCATGGCCCAGCTAATGTACATGTACCCCACCTTTTAAACGCTCTCGCTGTTGGTCGCCTTTGTCTCGTCTATCATAACTCCTTTTAGCCACGCCACTTCGAATAGTTCCGTGCTGGTACCTGATTGGTGCTTCCGATGATATTTCCGATGATATGCAGCTTGTCATGGTGAGTGGGGGGAGGTCATAATCGGTCTGTTTGGGGCCAATTGACTAGATCAGCAGTTTAGCCAGACTGCAGGTCGACCCGTACGTGGTAGCTGTTGCATCAGCTCAAGCCAGCCCCAAAACGACACCCTCCAACAATGTCACCACAACACAGTCACCTCCAACTGTCATAACCATAGAAGAAGCCGCTAGAATGCTGGCCTAAACTAGACCATAGATCAAGTGATGTAGGTGACAGTCCTAGCTCAACATTTGGGGTTCCAGGTTAGCGTGTTGGTATGCGGCTGCCCACGAGGGTGTTGAGGGGTACAGTAGTTGTAGTTGCTGCACACACACGGGTTGAGAATGGCCTGCACTGGTTGAGTAGTCGGGTTCTTTAGGTCGTCACATGATTTGCTGGCCTCCAGATTGGTGGTCTTATCAGTGACTCATCACTATCATCGTCACACTATCCCCACAGTCTCGACAAGTAGCTAACGTGTAGCCACCTTTCACACGCAAGATGTGTTTCTGTCTTAAGTGCATAACACCAACAAAATCATGCATTCGGTTGCCAGAGGAAGTAGGTGGGGAGACGCCGTTCGTGTTCAGAAAGTGGTGAGGCTGTTGCGTGGTGTTTGGATGCTGTTTGTGTGGTCTGATTTTACGTACAAGTAGAGGTTTGTTGCATACACATTTTGCGTCTGTGAGACCACCCAAAGCAGCTTAGAACGGAACATTCACGGTGAGGCTTTGCGCACACTAACACGGGAGGATCTCTAGGCAGCTCTTCTTCGATGGCGCTAGAAGTAGCACGTCACCATGCGGACGCACAAAATGCAAACCACTGTGTGGGTTGTATTGTGATAACTAGCGGATCTCTCACATGACACTAAAAGTGGTTACCTGTACTGGTACCACTAGCTACAGTAGCTATTAGCTGCAGAGTAAAATGCCCATCAAAGCCGTGCTGCACAAACGAAGAGGCTGGAAGGGGAAGGTGCTGTACTCGTACATACCTGGTACAGTAGCTGGCTATTGTATCGTAGTTGTAGCTGCTGTGTGTGCGTACTCCGTATTTCCTCGAAAAAGCCAACTAACTAATGCAGCAGGGACGCTACCCGGGACACATTTTGAACATCTTGCATGTGTGCATGAATTACAAGAATGTACCACTCATAATGAAACAGCGGCATCCGTAAAGACAAGAGAAAGTAGTAAAGTGAGCACCTGGTGGGCTTGAGAGTGTACGTCACCCTTTTGAGGGTGCCTCGAGATGTTGCTCAACCGGCTTTAACAGCTGTGTCTGTGTGCAAAACCTTAAACTTCGAAACTGGATCATACTCTAAACATCAAGAGATACACCAAAATGTCAATAATGATCATATCTGATAATGGATAGTACCACCCAAACCGGGAACCTGTGACGATTCGAATAATACTAATTATGATAGGTATCGTCACTCAACATCGTATTCAAAAGGTAGTCATCTAAGTGCACACGGAACAGTTGTCACCAAAACTAGCTGTAATTCAACCAGCCCTCTTAGTTCTTTTGACAGCTTGGCCCCACTCACGATTTGGCTGCTCGTTGCTGTGGCACACGTATGTACGAGTACCCCATTCACCGGTGTTCGTAAAAGGGCCTCGGTTTGAAACCGTGCCACGTGTATGTACCTGAGTAAATTAGCCTATGCAGCCATCCACTCTATTTTGTTGAGAAGAGCTCATAATAGTGGCAACAGTGCTTTCTACAAGTACAATGCTCATGCCGGAATCAGTGGCTAGTCGTTAGGCGTCATATTCGAGCTTTTGATTTAGGTTCCGAGGTTATGCCGAGTAGATCTCGATGAAGCTGCAACATCTTGAGATCTTGGAAGGAGACAGCGAAACTTTTAGTGGAGGTACTGCCGAGTCAGGTGACCATTATTTACTGTATTGCGAAAAGTCAGCTTGATCCGATTTCTGTTGAACAACAAACATTCTCTACAACTCTAAATGCTGAATAGAATAGAATTAAAGGTGCTTCGAGTTACACCAACACTTTTACAGATTGTCACAGAGGCTCATCATTGTTAAAGATTTAGCACACGGCACAAAGAGCAGCACAGCATCAAAAAGCTCTACTACATCTTCCTTCCCGGTGATGCACCTCCAGAGACCTGGAGCAGCTATCGAGCTGAGATGCTTTGAACTCTATTGGCTACTGCCTTTCATTCCTCCCATGTTACGATCGTATCTGTCTGTCACAGCGATGAGCCGGTCAAAAGTATTCGTCACTAATGTTCTTGGTACTATTTGAACCACATATCCACCGCTCAAACGGGTGTATGAAACGTCGACTCAGTAAATATCTGGCAAGCCTTCAAAAGGGCTCAGAGGGGGCCACTCGCTACGAGTAGCCGAGGTCCACCGAAACCGCACTAAAGCAACAATAGCTATAGAACGACTTTCTGCTGTGGTCAAGACGTATTCCAAAACACCCACACAGACTAGTTGCTGCAGGTTAACTTTCCAAGTGGAGACTGAAAAGGTACCAACGAGAGAAGATGCGGAACTGAATCCAAAATTAGCACCCCAGAAGAAGGGCTCTCGAGACCATCTCGAGATCAAAAACAGGACTAAAGCGAGCCCACTATAGCTCGCTGATAAGAACAAGCAGAAGGTGTTAGCCCACTCACGGACTACGCCCAACCTCATTGGCTTTCTTATCGGCTTCACTACCGTGGATATTGCTACCGTGGTAAACACCCAACAGAGCAAACTCTTCAAGTAAACCTCAAGTAATGTAGACGCAAGCGCAGATGAGCAAACCTGACCACCGTTTGGGGCACCAAAAAACTATTCGTGGCTGTCAAAGTAGTTCTTACTCCATGCCCAACCGTCGCACACTCCATGCCCACCCGAAAGGCTTGCAGTTTCCGAGCCCTAGCTAGCCCCAGCTAGTCCCAACTAGGTACATAATTTTAGTGCCATCTGGAACCCCATTTTAGATTGAAAAACTTGTCTAGAGCCAGTTCTATTTTTCGACGACCGGGTTAGCAGAAAGGCCGTCATTATGTGCAGTAGTCGTCGGCCATTTTGAATTGCCGATGTCCGCCTCGAATAACCAGCTCACTAATGTGTCACGTGAAGTCCGAGAAAGGCAGCGAAAAAAAGTGTGCCGATCCTTGGGCCCCATCACGCCATATGCACGTTTCCTTCAACCCCGAGAAATAAGAGCTATTGTTCAATACAATACGAGTATTGTCATTGAATAATAAATGCGCTAACGGACGTGAACGGAGGCGCAGCCAGACTAAACCTATTGCAACCCTGGTGGAGGAAAGTGGGGAGATGGCGTAGAGAAGGGTGATGAAGCATGGAAGGAAGCGCACGTGCTGCACATGAGAAAGGAACCCGCGACAGATCTGCTGTGATGGCTGCTTTGACCCGCCCAAATGGCTGCCCTCATCCGTGTTTCCGAGATATCCGTGTCTCATTGACAGCGTTGCAGCCCGGTACATTTGACAGATAACCGCCGGCTGTTTCGGGCAGCGGTGGTCACGCTACCTTGTGTACCCTGATGAGATCGATTACCGTCAACGACTAGTCGGGCTCTGGACCTTTTCCCACCGACGTCAACACGATAGTGCCAGTAGCTCATCGACAGGCACTAGGTACCAACAGAACCCCAATACAGTAATTTCAACCTGAAAACGGGACATTCTCTTTTGCCCCTGCACTTTCCTCTCCAGCCTCCCCATCAATCCACGCTTTTGTGTGTCAGCACCACAACACAGGTACCTACCCAGGGACGACCGCCTTGACATCAAGAGCAGTCGAATGTGTGAAACCAAGAAAGGGAAGTTTTCAGCTGATATTGATGGTGCGAAGATGAGAATGGGTATCGAGGCAGCATCCCTTGATTCTCGTTTCACCCTATTCCTGAATATCCATGAGACGTAGACCTCGAACAACACAAACAAAGAAGCCACCACATCAGCCTAGACCACGATCCATTGAGCCGAGAGACCGGTGTACAGAAAGTGTGGCTTTTGAGTGAAATAACAGAGCTAGTCGCTGTATCCACGGATACCTTGAATCTCTCAATTCCAACCGACAGTGATCATCGTCGCGACAATGGGACTGTGACTTGCCCAATCGTATCAATGGGTGTTACCGGACTACTGTACTGTACAGTACAGAAACCTGATCCTGACGTTACTTCATCAATCACCATCTCGATACTCACCTGTGATATGTCTCACCATAGTCGTTGCGTTGTTTGTTACACAGTAGTGTCGTGTTAGTGCACAGAAGCAGAGCATAGTGGGGAGACTGTCGGGGTGTTCTTTTGTGTTGGGCGCGAATCTCGTTGGGGACTTTGTGACTCTGGCGGTATGTGTCGCATTGTTCTTTGTCAGTAATCTGAGGAAATTTCTCAGCTGCTCGTTGTTCATGTCTGTAAGAGAAAGGGTTGTTGGACAGCACCACTCCCCAACACAAAAACAACACTCAAACGCCCACTCCAGATTATGCATGATAGCATGCAAGGAGGTTTCTTCACCCGACAAGTAGGTATAAATGAACAGGGTGTGTCATAATACGACCCAGTCAATAATACAAGTACTCGTATACAGTAGTCTCATATAAGCGATGACTCTCGACTCATCACGTTCAAAAATTCAGCTAAAACTCGTTCTCTTCCGAAACCAACTATTTACCTTGAAACGTTGGCTACTGAGACCATCCCAAAAACATGTTCTATTCTAAAATTGACGAGGGTCCTTTTGGTAGAGCTTTCGAGAGTATAGTATCATGTGATTTAATCTCAAATGAGAGGTACTGGCATTGCTGACCACATAACATGGCATTGGCTGAAGTGAACAAGAGTTGATGGATACGGTCAGCTGTCGGTGTACATTACAAATTATCACTAATCACTTTATTTCATTGATGGCCTATATCAGGTCCCTCGTTACTTTTTCTCATGTGGAGTTTCCACGGACGGACACACCTGCACCACCGACAGTAAAGAGACAACACCCTGCCAAGGAGGCAACAGCCATCCTACCACTAAACCGAGTTGACAGAAGTGACAAGCAAACCTGAATCGTCGAGCTGGTGTACTTTTCAGGTCCTCGTCTCTCGTTTCTGATGCTGACTAATCGTCGACTCGAATACCTTGAACCGTCTAAAACTTGCAAAAAAGGCACTCCATTGGCTTGAAACGTAGCTTGAAGCTTCATGTGATTGTTCTCTACACTCTGTACGGGGTGGCTATTCATTCCCCAGCTCTGGTACGATTCTACCCTTGCAGCTTCTTAGCCGCAGACACACCTCCAGACAATCATAAGGCATCCAGCTATTGCATCTATGGATGTCTCTCCATTCCAAAATTTACATTTACGACTCTAAAAACAAGCATACCAGACCCTTGTTTTGCTTAGCTCTCTTCGCCCAGCTACAACACATCGCTTGTGAAATGCACGAGGCTCAAGGAAGTTCCAAACGACAACATATCGCGTATGGAACGGCCTTGTGATGTTGTAAGCAAGTCTGGTGAAGTAGTCGTATAGCCAACCGTCAATCTCCTTTGTTCAGTACAAGTAGAATCACATGGAAGACCGTACCCCTAGGTTCATGCCTGATGCACTATCGTGTACAAGTACAAGAGGGGCCCTTAAGCCGCATGAGTGCTGAGAATCATCAAGGAATCACAAACACAAGAATCGTGCGTCAGTTATCATGCCGTGGACCCACCCAGACTGGTTAAACTGGTTTCTTTAGTCTCTTTCTTGGAACTACCCTGAGAACGACAAACACATGTGGCACACAAGAACAAGAACAACGAAGAAAGCCCCAACTACAGCTCTGAAACATTGCTCCAAGCTTTAAATAGTTACTGCTAGCGTCTCCACCATCTTGCTAAAGGGCCCCCAACACCCGTTTCAAGCCCCCCCTAGAACATCTTTTAGTTGCATGGATGCGCTAACATTCTCAACACAGGGGTGCTGCGACCCTGACAAAGGCGTAGAATATCATCCGATTTTTGAGGCTGTTTCACCTTGTACGTACGTGAGCTGGTTGCGCCTGGTTCCAGGCCGTTTCGATCCGTGTCGGTCTTGTCCGAATAATGTATTTGCTTTTTCTCAAATTTTTCGGGGCTTGGATGAGAGAGCACGACAACAGCAATCCAGCACATAATGGCTGGATGGGTTCACCAGTAGGTCTTTAGGGCGATGAAGAGAACACTCAGACTTGGTTCAGGCCTTGTCTGTTTGCTTATGCCTTCATGACGCGTCTCTTCTTGAGGTACAACACGTTTCAACTGAAGCAATCAAAGCTGTTGGAGGGTCGACCGCTTCAAAGGGGCGTAGGGAACAACTCCCAGGTTAATACTCAGTTGGTCTAGATGACTTCTTGGATGTCGTGAAGTGCCTTGTACCACGGGCTTTCCGTGTCCTCATGGGTGTGTATGTGTCCAATGACGAACAAACTCCAGGTACTGTACCTGTCTATTAGACTACTCGTGGTTCTCATGACTACTTGCACTTGTACAACCCCACTCTAATTACTGTTCAAGTACACAATTCAAATACTCAGACATTATCGTTAGTATAAATTAAGACTATATGTATCCGTCCCCCTTCTTCGTGATCTAAACGGGAACCAAATCGTTTTAGTTCCCCTTGGACTTTCTTGCCCGTCTGATTCGTCTCAAACGACCCTGCATCAAATGATAACATGCCCGTCGAATGACAACCTCAATCATGTACTTTGAGTAACCGTACTCCTGGACTGTGGAGGCGTGGATGAAGTCCACAATCTCCTGTCTAACAGCCGGAGTTGTGTCTCTGATCCAAGTCTGCTCTCCAAGCTTGAAACCACGCGACTTGAGCAATGACAAGACCCGGTTCTCTCGGTTCCGAGCCTCCTCGGGGTCGTGGGAAAGACCCATGCGTGAAAACAGCTCGGGTTGCGACATTCGAGACTCGGGCTGCTTGCGAGAAGCCACAGAAACCGACGACGACGAAGAAGATGCATTGTGGGGGGTGTCGTAGTCTGAGGGCGACGTGGTGGCAGATGTAACGGCCTCCATGTAGGGCTGAGTCAGAAGGTAATCGGAGGCCGAGGAAGATGAAGTGTCGAGATAGACATCTTCATAGGGCACCTGAACTGAAGAGTAGAGCTGGTAGTTGGAGGCGGGAGGCTGGATGGACGCCGCCTGATTTTGAGAGGAGGAGGTCACATGATGGTGATGATGGCTGTGGGTCACGTGAGAAGAGGAGGAGGAGGAGGAAGAGTTTTGGGTGTGGGAGCTCTGTTGCTGCTGCTGCTGCTGCTGCTGCAACGGTGATTGTTGGATGATGGAGTAGTTGTGATGCGCCTGAGGGGTCACGTGGGCGATTTGTGGAGTCACGTGACTGTGCGACTGGTGCTGCTGATGCTGCTGTGCCTGCTGGTGCTGTTGCTGACTTAGGTGACTGGTCTGTTGCTGGAGGCTCACGTGAGTCTGCGGCTGACTAACAACAGAGTGCTGGTTCAGTTCATCGTAGGGCAGGTTGTAGGCGAAGGAGTTGGCGGCCGGGTACTGCATGGAGTTGCCGTATTGAGCCACGTAGTCGTCGCACCAGGGCTCGGTGGCCATTTGGAAAAGATCAGAGTGGGGATTGTGGTAGTCCATTGTGGTCAACAGGGAGGATATGGTTGGAGATATATATATGGAAGGTCTTTGGGAGGTAGGATGGAGTTGGGAGGCTCAATAATGCAGCTAGAAGCATGCAGACTAGATGGTTGTGTTTGTTTCGGGCTGGGGAATTGATTGGTGCAGTCCAAATTTTATTTCGTTTATAACTCGCTCCTCCAGTAGGGTATTACTACTCAGGGTACACGGCCCGGTTCTGCAGAATCGCTGCATCCAAAACCTAGTTAGAGCAACTCTATTTGACGAATGCTTAAAGACAATTGGGTTCATCCAACTCTGAGTCTAACATAAGGTTTTATAAAGTCTAAGAAGAGAGAGGTCGAAAATATGAAAAGTGAAAAATGAAAGCGAAATCGCAAAATCAAAGAAAGCGAGCTTGAAAATCGGCTTTCGCTCAAAATCACAAAAGTGGAGAGATGAAATAGAACGAATCGCCCACAACCCTATTTGTCGTCTAATCTGCATGGAACGAGTGCGCACCCGCAACTTGCACCCCCCCAGGGTCGTGTAGGCAACCATCCCAACGTGACTGACCCAAAACAGGATATAGCAGACAGGGCCCTGACAAGGGCAAGAATAGACGGGGGGATGAGAGAGGCTAGGGAGCGCTCGACAAACCTCAAACCTCAAATCTCCAGCCAGCTGGGCCAGTACGAGTACATACACCAGAAAACCCCCCCCGTATCTAAGTTCGACAAACTGGGAAATGCAAGGCAATAAAAAGCAAAACCCTCCTTCAAGAGAGTGTAGGTCATCTTACTCCATTGGGAAGAATTAGACGATGGCCAATCGAATGAACCTCTAAAATTGTAGGTGCGAGTATGTGTGTGTGTGTGTGTGTGGTTAAGAGAGATGGGCTTTACAAGTTTCAGGAGCGTGCGTGCGATAGTATAGTTGAGGTAGAGGTAGAGTGGACACGTGGCCATTGATAGATACGGTTCTACTACAGCTTGAATAGTTCGTGCTTATAGTGTGTGATGTGCAGTGCAGCTTGGTGATTCTCATCCATGTATGGTGAGGAAGGAATGACTGGAAGGGACTTGTTGACGCCTATATTGGTAGCAGAAATTTTATTTTACTACCGTTGGACTCGTCTCATTCTCCTCATTACAATGGTGGCACCCATTCGTTTTCACGTCCCCTACAACCCCCCTCTATCTCATTATCAAATTTACGAGCCAATCACAGTCCTTCTTCACTCTCCATATTCACGTGATCAAAAGCCTTACTTTTCGCCCTACCTCTGTTTTGCATTTCAATTACCCTGCTTTTGTGCCGTTTCATGTTTGTGTCACTTAGTTCCGGCGATTGCAAAAGTCCCGAGCGCCGAGAAAGCAGGGTCCACGGAAAAATACTCACACAAAGACACAAAGAGCGTGTTGGCCGTTCGTGGCCTGTCAGAACGGACCCTCAGACGTATACAAGGCTCGTTTGTCAAAAAAAGGACTGGGTCCGAAAATCGCAGACTAACGAACACTGTGCTTGTTGTACTTGTACATACAGCAAGCCCCTTCCCGATGAGGGCATATAGGTTGGGGGAGTGGGAAAGTCTAAATCAGTTTTAGCTGCGTTGTGTGCTTAGTAAGAAAAACTGGGAGGTGGCGAGTGGCACGCACAATTGGGGATTAAGCAGAACAATGTGAAACAGAGTCGAAAAGCTTTTAATGGGTTGCTGAGGGTTGAGAGGAGAAGGGGGGAGAGACATGTGATTGTTGGTGATTGTTGGTTTCGTGTATCCCATATATAGTTCCCCCAAATGAAAGACTATGTGTAATGCGACTATTGTATTGTATGTGTGTGGTGACTCTGATTCTCTATTGTGTGGGTGGACATAAGTGGACGACATTTGGAAGAGATGATCGCTGGACCCTGTGTCAGTCTGATTTAGAGGTCTCAAGCAGGTCTAATGCACAGACCCCGAATCTGAGTCCCGCAAATACCAAATACCATTAAGGCCCACAGCTCAGACGGGGCTGTGCACTGATAGATAGAGATGGACCAAAAGTGATAGAAACGGCAGTAGGTTGCGGTCGGTGGTTTACGGACAGCTACAAGTACTCGTAGGAGGTTAGATAGACAGAAATGGATGTAGATGAAGTCTGCACACATGCGTGCTATATCTGACACAAGTGCGAGAAGACGGCCCAAAACGAGCAAGTCCAGAAGAAGACGAAGAAGACACAATAAAGTCACCAAAGCAGCTGCTATCAACTCTTGAAGGCTCTCCAATAACGGCCCCTGTCGTCTCTCGATTGCCCCGCTGTCGATTAACTTTGTAAAGCCCGGGACGGAATCTTGTTGTGGCTTTTGAACTTTTCAACGGATTACAACAACGTGCAATACGCCAACCCCAACGGGGACAAAGACCCCGATCTTCCCTCGGACTGTCTGCTGAAAGGTGGAGACCCGGCGATTGGTTCACGAATGGGCAAAAATGGGCGATTTGATCGAAAGCTCATATCCAGCCCCCCCCCAAATGTCTCCACGGACTCTGCGAAAGGAGGGTGGGGGGGATGGTGAGGGGGAACCTCTGGACCACGTGCCCCCTTCTTGGCCGTTTGTGTCATTGGCCGTTTGTGTCACTGGTCTCGTATACCCTGGTTGAATGTTTTAGTGTGACTCTGGCGACTTTGGTTTGTGTTTTTGCTCACGTCTGGCAATTTTTGCGAATTGTTGACACATTTCTTTGTGGTCCCACGTCATATCTAATCAGCACCACACCTGTATTATCACAACAGCATGGTTTAAGTTACGACTAACAGGATTCGGTTTTCTCACAGACTGTCAAATACACCAGTTGGTGCCAGTGGTTGGGTACTATTTAGTGGGGGGTAAAAAACACGGGTCATAATAACGCCCATTTTTATCGAACACCCCCTTCGGTCTCACATGAGCTTATTATCTTAACGGTGGCGAGAGCCTTCTGATGGTACTCGTACTCTTCTGATGCATGACCATGCGAGAGAACTTCACGCATGAGACCTCTACTTGTAGTGTGAACAGTACATACGATACATGCCACAAGCCATGATATGGGGAACTTCTGTAATCGTTTGAATCTTAATCCTATAGAAGAGGCCCGAGAAGGTCTCAACTTGTATTTCTCTTACCTGATAACTGGGAATCACCCCATCGCTAGTCGTGTTCAGAGACAGACAACCTTAATTTCGGTGGGAGTCCGTGGAATACGAGAACCACAACGGTGGCTGTAATATTGAGCTGAGGACTATTCTGATGACACAGTTATATTTGCCCAACCAGCACGACTAGAATGATACCAATATTGTTTGTTTTCTGCCAGAGAAGTAACTCGTCTTGGTTTGCCATACAGACATGATGCCCACCCACCACACGGCTCTATCTTACCTCGACACTAAAAACCAACTGTCATATCCGTGCAGTATCCTACAAGTATACCCGTACCAAGCCGTGCAACACCCGCACGGGTTGCCCACGGCCCGTATGGTTGCCACACTACCGTCAAAAGACCCTACCTGAACCAGGTAGGCTGCTTACGGGCCGCCCAAAATAGGTTACGTTAACCAAGAATACACCACTGGTCTTGGTACCAGCATAGTATATCCGCGACGCATTTGGGCAATACCGAGATGCTAGTCGAGAAAGATTTTTCTCATTGTCTGAGATGAGGGGACGATCCATTATCCAACTGTCGGGCGTTTCGTTATCTTCTGTCCTAATCGGTTTCTCTGTTAGGTCTCAATGACTCCAACTAATGGCCTATATTTGATCTGGCTATACTTGCTTGTTTGGGAGAAGACACACTCAGGGTTCAATAATTCAGTTCCAACTCAGAGTACAAATACACAGACTCTGAGTTTGAATATTGAGAGACATCAACTGATCGCAGATGTACGGTGTGTACTCCGTATACTACGACACAAACACAAAGGAATAAAACGACAGTAAACTCTTCCTTGTTATTTCCATGTTCTGGCCTTGTCCCCTCCCAATATCACTAATTACTGTAGTGCTGGTGCAGATACTGTTAGCTCAACAAACGTTCCCCACGTTCCAGCTCATAAGTCCCAGTTATTGGTCCTAAAAAGGCAGGTCTGAGAATGAGGGGACGTTCTACCGCGAAAAACGCCCTGGTACTAATGTTGCTGTCGTATCTTACGCTGTACCACACTACGTGTAACATACTAGCTAGCCATTGTACCTCTGTCCCTGGACTACACGTGTGTGCTACACAAATATATGGGCGAGGGACTCTAGAAGCTGTGGAACCTCTACAATCGAGCCAAGCCCCCCAAAGCGTCTAGTGAGACAGCGTTGCGGCCCGAGCAATACGACGGTGGTATTAGTTATGTGGAAGAGATTGTCGTGAACACAAAGATCGCGTTCCGGATGCGGAGAGGTCTTATACGCCTTGCATGAAGGGAACATGGATGGAGCTAACCTGGCATGACGAGATGTAACGTGAGTGCGCAAGTCGATACTAGACATGCCCACGGGCTAGCGTTTGTGGGCTTGTTCTTACACAAACGATTTGTCGACTTGCTTTGCGATTTCTTGCCCTAACTGCCAGTAGCGGCATTCTATTTCTCAAGTCTTACTTAGGTATAGTTGAGGGTGTAGATATAGTTAGAGTTATAGTTGAGTTTTAGATGGGGCTAGTTGGTGATAGCTAGTCGAGATCTTATACATGGTGTTTATCCGTCCAATAGAAATCAACAAAATTCGACAAGACAAATATTCCCATCTGCTATCTTCCTCAGTAGTAGCTGTCTATTTTTAACGAATCAATAGAACCTGTGCTGACCCCTCCTGATGCAATCACACACTGTTGTGTATAGCCAAGCCATGAAACCTTATTTGCCTCTCTAATTGTTCGTTCCTATTTGTGTAACCATCAACAGAGGCACAGGAACGTAACCCATCCGAAGTCACCTATTTTCGACCCAAACACAGACTTCTTGGCCCCCGTATAGTGACTGAGCTACACTGAACCATCGACTACACTCGCCTTTGATTCGAGCACCTATTGAGAACAGATGACCCCGACCTGTCAACTTTATCGCTCCCTTCCCACATAGTCCGATCGACCCCAGATGTAGCATGTCACTGAGATGGGGGTTGCCTGATTTTGACAGATGAACTACAAACGACGCTTCTCTATTCTATTTCTACGATAAAACCCCTTGCCTATGCCTATCGAGAAATTCTCTGTATCGGTTCTAGAACACACCAGCCCACAATCATAAATCGCCATATCCAGCTGCTACATCCGAGGGCCCTAGGGCTAGTACACCCGAGATAGGGCTACTCCGTGGTTTTCCGCTAGCCCGACTATTTAGATCGTCGCATGGGTTTTCCAGAGACGTCTAGTGTGGATTTCAGGGTGGTGGTGCTAACGAGTGACGAAAACGTGGGCGGTGAAGAAAATCTTTCGCATCAGGCAACTCGACCCGGTGAGTAAACAGATGGGTTCACCTTTCTCGGGAGAAGGCCCCGAATCGAACGGTAGTACTTTGAAGAGTCCTCCACGTCTGTATCGTGTTCCACCTCGCCATCTTCAATTCGCCCACCACCACGTCAAATCTACAACTCTACTTCCACGCCAGTCTAAACATGCACCGATGGTACACTAAGTACACACCAAGGGTTTATCCGGTCTCCAGAACTCCGAGATGTAACAACAACAATCCCAATGTGACATCGTCGTCGTCGGGGTAAGACAGAGCTATTGCTTTTGTGTGTCTGGGTTTTGTTTTTCTGCCAGTCTAAGACAGGGCTATTTTTGTCGCAACACACGGCACACTTGGCTTGAGACACAGGGTCGGACCAGAGAGACACGAGGTCGGACCGCGGTCACGTGACCTTGAAAGAATGGTGTGACTTCTAAGACTTCTAAGAAGAGTGCTACGAAGAGTGCGACTGGTCTCATCTTGTTCGGGTGGTGTGATAAGCAAGGGTGTGCTGTGTCTGTATACACTGTACGAGCTCACAAAGGTGTGTAGGCAGATGGACATGGACATACGTCCACCACCCTGCACTGACGACACAAAACACATACAGCACTCGCTGGTATGTATGTACATGGCACAAACACATACATTGCACTAACACCGAGCGAATGCAGCTGTAAGCGGCACTGTGATGTGAAACAGATCGATGAAAAAGAAATTTATCTGGAGCAGACGGACTCCGCAGCGGTAGTGACACCTACAGTATGTGTGGATGTACGAGTATGTACAAAACAGAACTCCGTACCACGCTTAGACAGTCCCCACTCTGGCGTACAATTAGACAAAGTATACGTCAAGCGCGATGAGCTCCACTTCAAATGTGTCATTATAAGGTACGCTCTGCCACAAAGACGGTACGGCTCAGAATAATGACATCGGCCTGCTTTCGACACTTTCGACGATGCTTCGACGATGCTTCCTGTCAACTTCTTTTTTCGCATCCCCAACACAAACGCAGACACTCAAGCACGGAAGGTTTATTCGGATCAAGCTCTGTTCTAAGCGCAAAAAGCATCTTCGGTCGCGTTTGAGGAGTACAAACGGGAATCTTCACAGAACATCCCATATGTACATGTATGTACCAAGTCCACACAATAAACACTTCCGTCTGTCTGTCTGTGTTGTGTCAGTGTGCTTGTTCGTTCGGCCGGGTGTTTGTCCAGTTATTTGCTCGCGCCACGTGTTTACTTGGCTCGGCATGGAAGACATGGGGGGACATGGGGAACATGGGGGTGGGGGATGACGTGATTGTAGCTACAGTAGTGCATGATTCGCATTTAGCGCGATGGGGTAAACGAGGTCACGTGTGTGCTGTACCTACAAGGAACTAATTATTGGGGCTTCTATTGTAATTAGCCACTCTCCCTCTCTCTCTCTCCATTCAATTTCACACACGTCTCAGTCGGAATGAGCTTATTGAGAGACATGCTCCTTGAGAGACAGGCACCAATCCCCGAAAGGATGTACAATATGTAAGTGTAATTACCAGGTATTGTAAAAGTGATGTACAGACCTGCAATTTGCTCACAACGCGGGCGCGCCAAGTAATTACGACCAAGTGGGCATAACCTCACCCATGTCGAGCCAACCACATGCCTCGTGTAATGCCAACAACAACTTGCCACATGTAATCTCTCGGCGAGGTCAATGTGTTGAGCACTGTAGGTAGGCACACTCTTACTGCTTACCCTTCCGACATGGGAGTGTTTCAAGAGATGGCACGGCACGCCAAGAGTTGCTCTCTGCCCTGCTTGCTCTGCCCCCATGCATGCCTCAACGCATATCATCGCCTTTGTTCAATAACCGAGATGGGTAGCGCTTCCGATAAGGATAACAGGACATTAGAATAATCGAATTCGAGAATGAAAAGTTCCACTACATTTTTAATACGCTGGAGAGATTTGTTCTTATTTTCATTAATTTCTTTCTGATTTATTCAATTTGATATTCGCGCTTGTGTCCCACTTTGAATTCTCCCAGGCTCCCTGCATATCGGCAAACGTCTCGCTTTGCTTTTTTGCCTGATCTGATTGCCAAGCGGCGTTTCTAAGCAAAAACTCGGCTCAGTCCATTCGGCAGGTACTCGTACCGTACATTCTACCCTGGAGCCGGAGTTGGCGAGCGTTTTGTCTGCTTGTGATTGTTTCACCAATTGTTCACATTTATTCACGTATTCCGCATTTTAGCTCATCACTTAATACAAACGTACTCCGTACCCGTACGGAAGCTCACACGTCGCCCCACTATACGTCCGATCCAACGTCTTTCATTTCCATCTTCATTAGGTACTTGACAGCTCTCGTATCTGTGAATGTATTTGCGGTGAAAGTCTGAAAGAATTGCGGTAATCGCAAAATCGGACTGCTTAAACCCCAAACAGGACAGGAACATATTCCATACGCATAGAACAAGCGGGGCTGAAATATTATAAACAAGAGTGTCATAAACGCAATCATCACCTGTTCAACAGCTGTGGCACTTTTGTTGCTCGTTATTGGCCGTCTCCAATGTTCTATGACTTAAACAGATTTTAGGCAGATTTTCGCTGATTATTTGCGCCCATTAACTCACCCTAATTCCTCCTCGTTAAGCCAGCTCGGTATCCCCCAATGCAATGTTCTTTAGAGTCTTCGGTTCCATGCATGAATCGGACAAGTCCTGCAGCCCTAACCCACCTACCGAAACATCTGTTCCTCACCCCAAACCCACAACTATAACCGAAACGCTTATTGGACATAGAGTGTTTGACCCACCTAAACTCTATCTAGTTGGAGCAAATAATTATTATCAGACCCTGGAACTCTAAGCCCCAAAACACGATTCCATTTGTCATACTCTGTAGACACGTATCAGACAAGAGAAAGACATTGTTGGGGTTTCAGAAAGAGGCGCAAAATCCACCGGTTATTTCCAAATCTTATTTTCGCTGTGAAAAGCACATTCACACACAAACTCAATACACCTTGCCCGTTGTTCAATGGAGCTATAGATTGTACTTGTAAAGGAAGAGCCCCCCAGAGTATCAGAGACATTGTGTGTGTGTGAGGTTTAATAGGGTTGCGATTGTTTGAGGGTAGGGGCAAGGGCAAGGGCAAGGGCAAGGGCAAGGGTTGGGGCTGGAAAGAAGTCGACTGAGATATCTGAGACTTGAGCTCCACCTGTCAGAGTTGTACACTGTATGAGGTACCTTTGAAGTCTCCTTCATCCTCCTCAGAACCTCGTTACTTATCATCTCACGTGACCTGCAATGCATACCAGATGGCTCCAAACACTAATGGTTCAGAGTTTCACTCCTGTATACGGCTTTCACTGGGACCCCAATAGTCTTTTGTGTCGATCTTAAGAGTCTATTTACTGTGTTTGCAAGTGGAGCGAGGAACGAGGAACGAGGGATGAAATCACGTGACGGAGGGTTTTATACAATTTGTAGAGCGACCCTACAAGTTCTAGGGGCAGTTCTCTTACTCAGCATGAACATACCATACACCGCATCTACTCCGTACATGTACAACAGCTCGGTTGAGGAGACAGAATGCATGGAACTATGGAGGGGTACATTTGAAGCACTTTTAGTTGCGTCTGTTCGGTATGGGGAGGAGCTCTGAAATCCAATTTTCGTAATCCTCCCGAGTCTGAGTCGGAGGATTGAGTCCAAAAAGCGGAATGGTCGGAACTCGGATCTGCGCAGGCTCTAGAGCGTCGAATATTAGAGATAGCACGATAGGAAGTTCACTCATGTGATGGTCGGGGTCTATTTAGTCTACTTTCCAACTTCTCTCACTCTCAAGTCAGTCCGATCACGTGGTTCAACTGACTTTCCTTTATTTACTCGTTCAGCGCTTCGGAGATATACCGGAGGGTTACCCGTGGGACAAAGATGCCGTGGGTAAAACTGAGCCGGAGTCTGTTTCTTATTTTGATTTCCTCTCGACGCTGACTCTGAGACACTCGCTTGGCGTCTGGAAGTGGAGGTTCTGACGAATACGGCGCGGACCTAGAAAAGACATGCAGAGAAGTACTCCGTACCGCGGTACCTGTAGAGAATCAGCTCGCTATTTGTAGGTGGTTTGATTCGGTTGTTATTGCGTCACGTACTTGGCTCTTATTGACAGTCCTCTCTCTCGGGATTTGCTCCTCTCTCTAAGTTTTCTGAAGCTTGAGAAAAGTCAACTTCATTTGTCAGTGATAAGAGAGAGTGAGTGGACATGTGGAGGTGTGGACGGGGACAACAGAAATACTGTCAGTTATTCTTGTTCTTGTACGAGGACTCCGATTGCAAGTACAGCATCATTAGGCAGTACAGTACTGATCAGTATACACTCTTTCAGACACCACAATCATACCCTCCCCCATTTAAACCGTTGTGAAAAGTCCCTCTCTCTAATTAATGAAACACTGTTCAGTTCCTATCTGTCTCTTGGATCACGTGACTTTGTTTCTGACTCGCCAAAAGCTGCCATCAGAGTTCCCTTGAGTTCCCTTTGTGTCGTCGTTTACAGTTCCCTTTTTGGGACAAAAGCCGTTTAAAGCTTCTGTGTTGGGACTTGGGTTTCACCTTCTGTTTCAGGACAGTAACAGTGGAGAGTAGCTGTATGTTGATGAGCTATACCATTGTGATCACAAGAATCGTGCGAGTTCGGTGATGCTTTTCAAATTTCCACCAGATCAATATTGCACAAAATAGACACGCCCCCCCTGTAATCAGTCAAATCATAATTAGCTTCTGCACAGTGATCGTCATGTTGAAAACTAAACTTATTGACCGGGGATATGTCCTGTCCATCACGTGTTCCAGATCTATCGGCTTTAAGACTTGGTGCGGTGAACATTTATCAGCAGTGGGTGAGAGGTTCTAAGACTCGGGTCACTGCACTGTGGAAAAACTATGGACCAGTCTTTGTGCTTGTCTCATTGCTTGCGCGCTTCGGACTCCGACAAGGTGTACGCTTGTATGTATTCCTGTGTCTTGCCCACCCCACCGTGGTTGTAACACTGGTGAAGAGAATTTCGGTTGTTGGGCGATCAGCAGATTCGGGAGAGATTCCCCGAAGGTATGTACAGTACGGAGTACTCCTTAGGATTGTACCTTGTCGATCGAGGTTTGTTGGGACTGTGCAAGTGAGCTAACAATGAAGGGGATGATTGGGGACTGCGCTGTTCATAGTTGATTCACAGGTGATCAAGAGAATGAGGTAATGTGACGTCTCAGGTGTTATACTTGTACAGCATTGTCTCAGTCCTTCTTCATAGCATCTCACCTATTTGTACTCGAGTACAAGTACTCTGTGTGAGTTGAGCCTGTCTTGTGTTCACTCAAACATGGGGAAGCACACGGGGGATCGTTGTACAAGTACAAGTGGATGAGTCCAGAACCATTTGCGGTCAGACAACGAATTCGCGATCAGAAGACGCTCACTGTCAGTCTCAATCCGTCTGGAACAGCTGATGATAACATCTGACATCTGCACCCAAATTAGAGGGCACAACTTTCTAAGAGAACCAGGACAATGCAATCAGCGAGAAGTGAATCAGTTCGACACCTTCCACTGACTGTGAGACAGTTTCACACGAGATTTATGAATCTACCTGAGCTATAGTACGTACGACTAGCCATTGCACGAGTACTTGCACAAGTATCTCAGAACGCGACATTCTCCCCCACCCAATCGCCCAAACCTTGGTGGTGAATCTTGGCCTCGTATAAATGGACATCAACTAACAGAGATACTTGTAGAAGAATACAGTACTCGTACGCTCTTCATTGTCTAAGGACACAGACCCTTTTTCCATCTCTGGTATAGCGCGTGCTTCCGACGTCCGGCTGAAAAACTCATTCTCTTAGCGGCTCGGGTAAATCTACACGGAGAGTCGACCCTCCTCGTATTCGTGACTCTGGTGACCCCGGCACGAGAACCTTTAACATTCAAGTTGCTCACCTGGGGTAAAATTACGGAGAGAATTTGTACAGTATATTGTAGTCTCACTGAGACGAGACAGAGACACAAATGATAAAATTGATCGAACAAAGTCATGCGGAATTCGAACTCCCAGACACAAATAGAACATCTCGAGAAACAGCGAGGTTGTACGCGTACTCCGTAGATATCTCAAAACTCCGTAATTACTTCATTTCCGCCCCGCACCACACGTCAAAACTCACAAACGGTGCAACTCTGCGAAAACAGCTCTGAAGAGAACAAGATATGCATCATTAGATTGCTATTGTCGCCACGAACACAATGATGCCTGTCTCATAACACACATCTATCACCTTCTATGACCTGGCGGGTTACCCTACTTCTCGTGTCCCGGCCAATCACAGCACCCAAACCTTATTGAGTCAATCTGTGCATATGTTGAGTCAACCAGACGAGTCATTTTTGATTTGTGCATCAGTAGATCAGCCACAAATCAACCTCACTCAATTGTCGCCAAAGTGCTCTAAAAACAGAAGCATCAGGAAACGGATCGCACCAGACAAAACATCAGTGCTTTTCAATCAGTTCCTGAGACACCAACGAATATAAAACCACCACTCACACCCCAACGCGGTTCGAACACACACACAGCAATCAAAATCTCAACTAGTTACTTGACGTTCCAAACAACAATACTTGATCTATTCGCCATGTCCTTCGACAAGTCCAAAACCGACTACTCCATCTACCTCGTCACCGACTCCGGTCTAGTGCCTGACAACTTCACTCTCGAGCACCAGGTTGAACAGTCCATTCTAGGAGGAGCTACTCTCATTCAGCTTAGAGAGAAGACAGCCGACACTGGAAAGTTTCTGGAGACTGCTAAACGGATCCATGCCATCACCAAAAAGCATGGAGTGCCATTGCTGATCAACGACCGACTGGATATTGCACTGGCCATCGACTGTGAGGGAGTACACGTGGGACAGGATGATATGCCTGTGGTGGAGTGTCGAAGAATGCTTGGTGAAGATAAGATCATCGGACTGAGTATCACCAACCGAGAAGAGTATGATTCTGCTTTGGAAGCCGACAAAGCTGGTGCAAACCTCGACTATTTTGGGGTTGGTGCCATCTATGGAACATTCACCAAAAAACTGAGAGCCGAGCCTCTGGGACTCAGTGGTGCACGTGACCTGTTTGCTTACATCACCGAGAAGGAAAAGGGTCTTTCGCAGAAACACAAGTTTGTCACCATTGGCGGTATCAAGCCTGAAAACACGCCCTCTGTGCGTTACATGTGTGGTGAGACATGTAATGGTGTGGCTGTTGTGAGTTGCATTATCGCTGCTCAAGATGCCAAGCAGGTGACGGAGGTGCTGACGAAGCAGTGGCATGATGCCGTTGTTGAGCCTGTCCCTCAGTTGACTTCCGATACTCTCGACAAGATCGACTCCTTCTTTGGCACCCCGACTTTTGTGCATCATATCACCAACAATGTCGTGAAGAACTGCTCTGCCAACATTACTATTGCTATTGGCTCTTCTCCCGCCATGAGTGAGACCAAGGCCGAGTTCCACGAGTTTGCTGCTATCCCCAACGCCTCTCTTTTGCTGAACATGGGAACAGCCACTTCTGACGGCGTTGAGACCTTCCTGGCTGCCGGTCAGGCATACAACGCTGCCCGACGACCTGTGGTGTTTGACCCTGTGGGAGGAGGAGCCTCCGAGGCACGAAAGTCTGCTGTCAAGACTCTTCTCAAGGGCATCCGAATGTCCGTTATCAAGGGCAACGATGGCGAGATTTTTTCGGCTGCTGGAATGGCTGGGAAGATGCGTGGAGTTGACAGTATCGGAGTGTCAGTGCTGGATGAGCGTATCAAGGCAGCTTACAAGCTGTCAAGTGACGCCAATACTGTTGTTGTCATGACTGGAAAGAAGGATGTTGTTATGAGTCCCTCTGGTCAGTATGTTCTTGTTGATAATGGAGATGAGCTCCTGACTCAGATTACTGGTTCGGGCTGCATGCTTGGTTCTGTGATCACTTCGATTGTTGCTGGTCATGTTGGCGATGTCTTTGACGCTGCCCTGGCTGGTCTGTTGCTGTACACCATTGCTTCTGAGAAGGCCGGACCTCTGAGCGATGGCCCTGGTACTTTTGTGCCTCGATTGATTGATGAGATTAGCAAGCTGGCCAAGACGGGAGTCAAGGTCGAGGATGTCAAGGTCGAGTTTGGCAAATTTGAGTAGAAAAAAATGAATTTGACGAGTTATTGTGTGTACAAGTAAGTAGAATCTGCTGTTCTGTATCTCAGAACTCAAAACTTAAGAGCCAAGTCAAATTACAGTACATACGTACATGTGTGTCAACGTCGATGGGTTTGAGAGAGATGTCTGACAAGAAAAGGGCTACAAATGAATAAGAGTCATCTGCCAAACGAGCTTTCGGCATCTCATTCTTTGCGATACCTATGATTAACACATCACAGCTCTGCGCGTCTATCTCCTGCACAGATAACCTAATCATTTCAGGCGCTGGAGGGTCCCAGATCAGTGTGTTGGTGAGAGCAATTCCAGAGGTGGTGAGCAAACATCATCACCTGCCACAGCTGGTATGTACTCTCGGACGCCTTCCCATGCACGTATCAAATGTCACCACCAAAACCGACACGGGCCACTACGGCACCCAATAAAGCAGTGATTGCTTTGTAGCCATCTAAGGACATTGTCTCAGTACGGTAAAGTTATGACTACTGTACTCGTTTTGTTCTCGTCTCGTACTCGTACTTGCTCCCGGCTGCCCGAGCACCCATGTCGCAGTTACGTCCGCTCCGTTGCATGTTTCCGCTTGTGTTCTACGGCTATCTAGGTGGTTGCTTCGGAGCGGAAGTCCCGAACGGTAGGCTGGCCGGGTTCTTCTTTCTCCACCCTTCCACTAGTGCGTTTCGTATTTTTAGTGTCGGGCTAATGGTGGAAGCTGGTGGGGTCACACAGAACCTGGAGCTAAGGTGTGATTCCCTTGGTATTGTTCTAGGGGGGCAACTACAGTATTATGGCCAAAGGGGAGAGGGAGGGGAGGGGAAAGGTACATTACAATAGACAATAGAGATGTATCTTCACCTGCTTGTGGTGGTTAAACATAGGGTGAAGCTTTTCAAGAGTGTCAGTTTCAGGCACGAAAAAAGCATTGTTCCCCCTGGGTACTGTACCTATCAGTGGCAGCCCCGATGCTCTCCCGAAATTGTCCCCTCCCCCTCTCAGACACTGGATCATTGGGATCGAGTTCCTAGAAACTGGAAACTCTACTCCCAAACAGTGATGAGATCCGAACACAAAAGGGAGGGGTGGTGCTAAAAAAGAACAAGGCTGAAAAATGGAGCTATTTGTAAGGGCTAAGGGGGGTGGGGGCACATATGTGCTTGTACCAGTAGTACAAAGGAAGATAGAGGTAGTATCAACTACTGCACTACCTCAAACAAAAGGAACGGTGATTTAATATTGCCCTACCATCGTATTGAGAGGGTCGTAACAGAAACAGATTCTTCGGCTAATCTTGCTGTCATCGTGAATGGTGCAGATATTATTCAGATTGTTTAACCACCTAGCTACAGTATATTCGAGTTGGTCTTTTTCCAAGGGCCTTTGTAACGTCTCTGAGTCGACACAACTGGAAGGAGTCTGTATTGAGAAGCATCTCCTCAACGTAGAATCTTGGACAAGAGTTAACCCCCCCTCCTGATGACTCGCTGTACCTGTACGGTTCAAGCACATCATCGCACCCCTTGGCATGATTCATTCTCTTGCCTTGACGTTACTGAATGTAAGTACGAGTACATACTGTAAGTGTACGGCAGTTGACTCGCAAACCCTGCCAAGCCGCTAGCGGGATATGTGTGGTGGTAATGGGGTACATACATGGTTCCGGCACGTAATAGTCATAACCGTCAGTCAGAGCAATAGCACTTGCGGCTTGCGGAGTGAACTCGGACAACAATCAGCTGGCAAGTTTGAGGAGATTTATCGTACTCGCACAACAAGGTCTCAACTACACCTCCATATCGTTGTGCGATCGGCCAACTCCGAAACTAGCCCCATCTCTCCACTGACCAAAGTTGTACAATAGCCAGCTCTTGTTTCTTTTTTTGTCTTGTGTCTTGTGTACGAGAAACAATGAAGATTGTTGTGTGGTCTTCTTGTCTCGCTGTCTCTCCCAGTTAGTTTCCTTTTGCGTTGGCGTTGGTTTTGTGTAGACGTCTGTTTTGTGTTCGGGCCTCATTTCCAAACTCCACATGCGGCTGAATGGGTCTTTGTGAATGCATGCATAATCGTGCCAATTCGTGAAACCCAAACTCTATAGAGTGGTGGAAGGAGACACCGTTTTGAGATCACCATGCCACTAGTGCCGCTATGCCACAACTAGTTGGTAATATTTTGCCGATAATACTTGCCTTGTGTCACCTGCTAAAATGCGGGGAAGATGACATGGCAAAATTCCGTGGATACGACAGACACAATGTCTGCCAGGTGGGCATTGACATGTGTCAAAAAGTGGGCATGTGGATCTCATTGACGATCGTCGGTGCTATGGAGGAACAAGTGCAGCAAGTATTACCGAGATGAGGTGTGTGTTTGGGTGGGTGAATGGAACCTCGATTATAGGGTCACCTTCTAAGTTGAAGACACGATGTATCCGCTGGGTTCTTAATCTTAGTCCCTTCCCGCCCAGAACGTATCGTACTTGTACCCAATCACTCCTTCCACGCCTTCTCGCTACTTGCGTGCCCCCCTACCTTCCATGGAAATGAAATGCAACATGATGTACGTGCGAGCTCATTTAACCACAGATCACAGGTTTGTAAGTTTTATCCTGTATTTGTTTTGTCAGCACGAGAAGAAGAGAGTCTAAGTAGAGGTATGCGGTGTGTCGACATAGGTGTAACAAAGGGGGTTTGCAAATGGACATGAGAAAGAAAGAGGGCCTTCAGAGCATCCAATTAATGGCCTATGTCAGATGGGTCGTGTACTTGTGCCTCTATTGCCGTATTACATGACTTCTGGTACAGTGTTTGAACAACAATAAATGGACCCTCAAGCTTCGATGAATAATCCTTCTCTGCAGGCACAACAATAGATGATGAGGTATCGTTTAGTAGACTGTTACATACGGCTCTCATACGGCTCACTTTAGCCCCTATAATATCTCAGCTATCCCTTTATTGACCATTGTATTGTTGATTCTGCTTGTCTAGTGGAACTGACATTCACTACTGAGGTCAAGTATTACCGCACAATGTAACACAAGGAGTCTCCTTGAGATCCAATATTATGGTCCATGCTGTTGCTGGTCTGTTTGCCACTTGCGTACATACTGTACCTGCACAACATCCCAAAACAGCATTATTAATTACTGTCATTGAGCCAAACTTTTGTACTCGTACAAGTAGGCACAACCAACCTGGCTGCTTATATCAAATTAAGTGCCTGGTGGGTGAGATCTTCAGGTCTTTGTGTCAGATCGCTCTTTATCCAAGTATCTTTGTGTCAGATCTAATGGATGCCAGCTGTCACCTTAGCACAATAGATAAAGGGCTTACATGATGGACGCACCCACGGACTAAGACACGGACTTCACCGGGGGCCGTAAGGGCCGCTTGACAGAAGGAGAAGGGCCTGGTGTCGTATCTCTAAGGTACAGTACTTGCTTGGCAGGAAGGTGTAGACGACAGCTGATACACTCGTGGCTGTGTTTGTCTCAGTGTCTTGAACCAAGCAGGAATATCTCTTAAAGTAAACAAGGCCCATAATAGAAATCTGACACGTTTATTGACTGTAACTGTCTTAAGAATACTATAAACGGCCCGGAAAACGGAATTACCATATTGCCGGACTATTGAGCAGCCCGGACTCGATCTATAACCATCCTCCTTCCTGATCGGGTAATCTTAGACACCGTAATCTACCTCCAATACCCTGCTTAACGTTGTCGATACGAACAAGACCCAAAGTTTAGCCTCGGTCTTTGGTTCTCAATTGGAACAAGCAAGTTTAGCCTATTGTCAAGGAGGTCATTAGCCTGCTTAACACGAGAGACATGTACTAACCACTTGTAGCACATGGACAGGGTCTGCTCAGTTTGACACAAACCCATGAATGTAGCTAGCCAGCTGTCAAGTTGGCCTTATTCCAATAGTGGGGGCTGCTGCAAGAGCACAAAAAGGAACGTGTTACTCATCGAGCCGGTACTTTCTGGGGGACTAAGACGGAGCTAGTGTATGTATACAATACGGAGTAACATAGAAGCCGGTGTTTGCAATGATGCCATATCACGATATCAAACTGTGGCTGTGTTCCTTTACGGCCTTGACACGTCTCTTGACTATGGCGTCTCTTGTCCTTGATTTCCGGTGGTCCGTCAGTTCTCCAATGAGGCTTAGCTCTGTCAAAACGCCGTCTATATGGCCAGACCGTCACACGTCTGTCTCTCCATCAAAAACTAGGGGTGACTTTCTGTCAAACACTAAAACACTACCCCTTCTTGCGATAAGACGTTGATACTACCAGGAACAGGCTCCCGGCCCGCCTCCGGACCGTGTCTACGGCTCCTTCAATCTATTTTTCAAGACGTCTTGGGGGGAAGCTGTATCTTGAGACATTCCGTGCGGGTCTTGGAGAAGGGCTAATTAAAGATATCATCTGAGACTTGACTTTCGTCACGTGAACACTAGCGGAGCGTAGGATATTATGTAGCCCGACTACTGTACGAGTACATACGGAGTACGAGCCTTGATAGCGCATTATGAAGACACAACAACGCGTAAGTTCCTAGAAACGAAGAGAGGCGGAATGCGGAATGCAAGTGGATGCTACCCTGACTATTCGTACCAGTAAAGTAATCTACAATGCAAGCGTATCGCGGATAGATCTTTTGTAGCATTGCGGGAGTCAATTGAAGGGACACAGCGGGTTATTGGTTGTCTCACGTTGTAGTAATTAGTGCGAGTACAGTGCATACTGGTACTACAGTACGAGTACTAAGACCTTCCTGAAGTCATCCCCTTTGACAAGTTCAAGTATCACTACAAGTGGGACAAGCGAAAACAGTGTATCCCAGTGAGTATACCAAACCCCAAGGCTCTCGGCACTTCTCAGCACAACCTCGGTATAGCTCTATCTGACGTGTTTTCCCCCTTGTCGACAGAGTCAATGGCTAGCACTCAACTTAGTATCCCAATTGACGTAATTTTGCCCAGGATTTGGTCCACCAAACCTATGTTCTCGTCGATAATGTTCTGACAGGTGCTGTTGGTCGCAGAGAGTTAGTTACTTAGTTAGACTTCTCTCACTAGTTCCCAACTCTACTTTAGGTGTCCCCGCCAAAGGTAAGTAGAACCCCACTAAACTTTGTCTAGTAAACAAAGGCACTCGATGGTGAATACGGGGGTCACCTCCAGTTTTCCGTTTTGGGTCCCACAAAACACCCCAATGGGTCTGAGGCGATGGAGCGCTGTATTGGAACGATCCGATGGGCCCCAAGAGTAAGTTTGCAATCCAAGGCACAGAAATGCTTGGAAAGACAAAAAACGGGTGGGCGGTGGAGACACTCTAAATTAGAGTACAGCACACACAGGATGTAGGTGAGCTTAACTTGGGTTTGTGTAAGGTAAGAAAAGACGCATGTGTGAGTGAGTTTTGATGTGCTCAGACCGGGCCAGAGGGGATACTACGACAGGTGTGAAGGGGAGCAGGCAGCGTAGCCTTATGATCACGTGAGGGTCACGTGGTTCGGTCACGTGATTCTGTCACCACACCACTCACCAAGGACATGATGTCAACCACCACAGTCAACCACCACAGTCAACCACCACAATCAACAATCATGGAAGGGAAAAAGCAACGACTACGACTACAGCTCAGTGTTCGCAAAAGCTCCTCCGAAGGGCACACAAAGAAACTGTGTATCAGTGGACAATACTACAAGCACTCCGTACATGGATCGAAGTCTATCATCCGTTTCACCTTGACTCAAAACTGACTCAAAACACTCCCAAAAACCCTCTACCATGCATGAATGCTGTGGTGCTGGGGTGGTGTATCGGTGAAACATTTGATTAAGAGAGTTGGTATAATTGCTTTTTCATATGTGAGACTCTTTCGGGGCATTGTCCGAGCACTCGGAGTACCAGGGGCTGCAAACTGGTAATTAGTGTAGCATCTCTCTTTTCCAAAGAGTCCATACTATGCATCCACGAGCTCCCACATAGGCCCGTCGGGTGTTTCACTCAGGCTGAGACGTGAATGAAATCCACGCGAGCTACAAGTACTCCGTACAAGTACAAGTAGACTCGATTGAGTGGCCCCTAGAGTTCGCATCATAAGCTCACACCCTAAGCCCACACCCTAAGCTCATACGACAGGGATTCTAAAACCCGGTTGGGTGTAAGACACGGTCACCACACGCTGTGGCACTCTACCATTGAGACTTCACCACAAGCAAGCACAATTGGGAGAGCTACTTTGACAGTTCCAAGGTCAGGTAGCTAGCGGATGATTATTGCATCAGTGTGTCTCTTGCTGGACGATTTTTCCGTCTACCAAGTGTTATGATGCTTATTCATTGTACAGAGTATACCGCCGTATCATGACTTTCAGTGTTATCTTGCTGTTGCACTCTGCATTTCGGGAAAATGTAGCACAACCCTGCATGAAACGCCCCAGCCAGCCCCAAAAGACACCTCCTTTCTCATGTCACCAGTCCTTTACTCGGATTAGTCGGGGTTTACCACTCTCGAATGCAGATCGTCGGACTTGCGGTATTAGTCAGTAACACCGATGGGCTAATGCTATCAACACAGGACGTCACCATACGGTACAATCGTATAAGATGAGCTTTAATCTGTCCCTAGTCAGTCTCAGAACACCGTTGGATCTTGTCAGTCGTCCTGATACTTCTAGACGTGACTCTCTGCCACATGAAACTTCTGGAAGTCGTTCTCCGCCTGTCTGGCGACCCAATGCAGACTTGGGCTTCGCGAAAGCCGCGGATTTATGCATCTCTCTGCTAAGAATGTCTCAAACTACTAATAGATGCAGAGGCCCTTGCACATTATCTACAAGTAGCGCACCGCGGACCGATTCCGTAGAAGCATGCTTGGGCCTGTGCGAGACACCAATTCCACGGAGGCACTGCGTACGCAAGAAAAGCAAAGCGTGCTCAACTGGCATTTCAGTTTGGAATTTAAGGTGCGCGGATAGGCGAGATTTACGACCTTGTACAGGCTTGTGGGGTATATAGGCAAGGGCACCCTTGTCTCTTTGGCTGGGTCAAGACGAAACATCTGAAGAACTCACTGATCTCAGCAGGAGACACAGAATGAGGAGAAAAGCAATCACAAAAAGGAAGCAATAGAGGAAAAGCACTGTCCACTTGCTTTTGTCCCACGACAAGGGCGGGATTTGAAGAGATCATGCACATACGGAGCTGTACCAAGCTGGTACCAAAGCTGAGGTGATTATAACTAGGAGCACATCGATCGTCAATGACTTGTTCCTTCGCCAAAACTCAGAGGAAGGTGGGTGATCTATCCTTCCAATCACTGCTACTACTCGTACTATCGAACCCCCCCAGACCCCCCACAAGCACGTTCACGTATCACGCGTGTTTGTCTTAGTATGTCTTGGTACGGGGTAGATTGATCACTGGATCACAAGAGGCATCACTAACCGAGGTTTATAGCAAAGTCGTGCTCTTCTAAGTTCCATTTAGATATTTACATTCGGCTAGTTCTTAATTGTCCACGCGTAATAATACCGTTGAGCAATATGAGACAGTTATTGCCGACTTCTCTTTCGACTGGTTATCACCACACCACGGAGTATCCGGGGAAGCAGCAGGCTATGACTAACTTGAGGGAAAAGATTGAACTTGTCTGAGTTGGACAGTCCAGCCCGTTTCCCTGTAGCACAGCACAAAAACTCCATGAGCGCTTTTCATGATACCGTATTGCGGTTCAGAACAGAATTGCTGGATATCGCAAGTGAGGTCGACAGGAAGTAAATACGTTGTAAGTAAAAAGAAACTTCTGCTTGCAAACAAGACCTTTGATGGCAGCCACAGAAAGCTCAAGAGCTAAAAGGGAAAATGGGGAGTGGAGAGCTGATTACATCTTCCTGAACGGCTATACCTTATACACAGGGTCATGACGTACTTGTTTGCAGTCATAATATAGAGCAGCTCAGAGAGTCCTATGGTTGAGCGTACCTCATTGTACCGGTACAGTTTCGTATCCTTGCACATCATAAGACGTGCCTTGTATGTACGGCAGTAGCTTTCATGAAGTTACGAGTTCTGAAGCTCACATCACAGTAATTGGCTAGCGCGAGCTCTTCAACTGGAAATAGAGAAAGCAGCCACTTATACAGACGGTGAGTGACGAACTCCAACCCTAGGTGTTCTTTTATAGTCGATACAAGTAAGGCACCAGTATGTACCCTGACTGGTAGAATGTACCCCAAATGCAGCAAACCGACCATAAGACGTACTGGAGAGCAAGCAGGATGTACCGGGGCTCGATTAGAACGATTTTCGGGGGAAAATTGAAGTATTTCTGAGCCACTGTCTGTCCCCCTGCCTTGCACCCCACCAGCCATCATAGTATAGTGGTTAGTACACCACGTTGTGGAGTGTGCAGAGCAGTATGTACTCCGTACATGACAAGACCGTGGAAACCTCAGTTCGATTCTGGGTGATGGCAGCAATGCTTTCAGCTGCTGGCTCTTTTTTTGGTTGCCAACCAAGCGTACTTTTCTTCTGGCGTGTTGTTGGAAACAGGCTACTCAGTTTGTGTCATGTTGATTGGAAAAACCTTAAGGTGGGTGACAACCCACTAGCTACTTGTACTGTATTTCCATTGAAGGGACGAATTCATCCAAGGAGTGAATTTGGCCAAGCTGATGCCGTACCCAGTCGGGCTCCCCACAAGGGTGCGTAGCCTCTCCTGATGGGTCTTTCTGATAGTGACTAGAGGCTGGTCGTCGGAACGTCCTTCCAGAAAGTGACGTGATGCTCTTTTGACAATGATGAACATGTTGGTAGCCATTCACAGTAGAACTAGCATTAAAAGTCAATCCGTTTCAGCTTCAGTACAAGGAGCCCTTCGTCTTCTTACAGTACGAGTAGCCACCCCCATTAAAGTTGAGATAACGACCCAACGTGCATTATCGAAACTGTGCTAACGATAGCCGCTTCACGTGAGACACGTGCGCATTTGCACAAAGCTGGGAGTCAGGCGCGTTGTGATTTTCTGTCTGTCTGTCTGTCTGTCTGTCTGTCTGTCTGTGATTCAATATGATTTCCCAATATGATGCAACTTTCCAGCACCGATATTTTCCCACTGATACATTGACGCGGAATGCGAGACCTGCATGTTAACAGATACAGACAGGGGATAATAATCGTGTAGCTAGTTCTCAGCTCCTTACAGCAGTTTCTGGTAGGGCTACAAGCTGACATGTTGGCAGGGTAGTGAGAACAATGCGTGTTGTGGGTTTGAGGAGAGCGGTTGATGTACATGGAGAGAACTGTTGCTACTGCGCGGAACTGAAATCCGCTGTGTATCACTAGTGTATAAGTCCTCGTTCCGTACTCGTACTGTAGGGTCTATTACAATTTCAGACCTCCCGCGTTTGAGCTCTGCTTAGGGTCTGATATCACAGGTGCTGATGTGTGGTGTACACCCCTGGTCCACCTTCGAAGAGACGTCTCTGTAAACTAATCCAGCATCAGTACGACATCTACTCACACAGACAGTAAACACCCGTCGTGCCCCACTCTACAGCTATAATAACTACGTGTGTCGACAAACGCAACACTGCCACCCTCTGCCCATCAATGTGTAGGTAACACGTGGAAACATGCGCTAAAAACGTCCCGCAGTGCTCCCCAAACTCAGCGTCGTATCAGATATACTGGCACCGGTACAGTATCTACAGCTGCGGTTTACCAACTGCACAGCCATACAACAACAATTGTGAGCTGGAAACCTTAAGATCTGCATTCCACTTACACGGTACAAGTACTCGTATATGTATTATTGCGCGACTCAGAAAGCTTTCATGTTCCAGTTTGCCCCCTGTCCCAACACTCTTCCCTTCATGTTTCTTCCCGTGCCCAAAACTCCGCTTTAGTACCAACTACAACGCAAATCCGCTAGCCCATAATTTCCAGTTATGCGTTGTGGTAATAATAATGAGACAGGGGGACACGGATAATTGGGACGAGTGCAGCACATGGTAGAATACGGGTCTCACATCTAGACCAACTTTTACGTGTTAGCAGCAAGCATCACGTGAGCACTTATTCGTACAGTAGTCAACACCGTTCCACTCTCTCTCACAGCTTTTGCTAACCATCTTCTAACCCCATAGAGCCCCAAACCTTCCCCTTTCTGCTACGTCCCAAGTGTTACTATAGAAACAAGCCTCTGAGGAGACAGAAATCTGGGCATGGCATATGTGTACAAACAACCGCGTCTACATTCCTTAGGTTACAGTGAGTATTGAAATGGGTGAGAGTTTCAGCGTGGTCGGAATTTCTTTGAAACGATGAAAAAACGAGATGGGTGTGACGCGAATAATTAATCCAGACGCGCCCATCCCGAGAATAATTATCCCGTTTACTCGTACTCGTACTCGTACGGAGAGCCATATTATTCTTCGTGCCGGTAACCTAATGCTCAACAACTTCCCAGACGTGGGTCCCCACGTTTCGTGTCTCCTCCCAAAGAGGATGTAAACAGATCTGATTGTGTAGATACCGCAGTACACTTGGCGCTATAACGCCGGAAATGGAAGTTGTGTAGAAGATAGTTGTGCTTTTTACGAGTTAGGTTGCATTGAACATAACGATTAAATGTCATGAAAGGGGTAGCAAGGGTTGTTGTTATTGCAGAAATGTGCGCTGTGTATCGTTCCAGAACTGCTCGCTCTCTTCTCAACGTAACCATCTCTCTTTGGTGGGGTGCACTATATTAAGGTGTGAATTAAGCAGTGGGACGATCTACAGATTTGCGAAGAGTGTCTTGGTTGGAGCTGTCCGGGTAGTAATCAAGCTTTGGGTGACATTGACAGGCGAGTCGTCACCAGTGAGTACGAGTACCAAGTTGAGTTCGGGAGAGCTATGAACCTGCCCACATTTATCTGCATCAGAACATACAGTGCCCCTCTGCACACGTTCCCAGTATTGCCCTATAGCCTTCTCATTACTACGATACTATAGGTATACATTTCTAATTATGAATAAGCGCGTTACAGTTGAAAAAGGATCATGAGAATACATCATAGCCATTTCCGGCACTCACAGTATAATGGAAGAGCGACCATCACGAAACCACGTTGGCTCTCTTAAGAAACTAGCCTCTGGGCCTGGTGAAGTAGACCCAAACTCTCAATCCAAAATCGATTGCCAAATCCGTCAGATTCCAAACATGTAACACTCAGTGCTACATCAGTATAGCTACACGGTGCATTGCTATTGCTGAAAAAGGCAATACCAATAATACCAATAGAGTCTCTCGCGTGTGAAGAAGTTCCCATTAGTACGAAACGGAACCTCGCAGGTCGCGCTGTAGCTATCCACATGGGGGTATAGACTTTCTAGTCACCAAGATATATAGATGTCCGGCGTCGCATCCGCGCGAGCAGTTCGGTAAGCAATGAAGTTCAGCAATTTTGTTCTCCTGGGCGGCCTGGCGTTTTTGACCGCGGCCGATTCTTACCCGTCCGAGGCTTACAAGTCCATCAAATCGATTGTCCATGAGCACAGCGTCAAGTTGGAGCATGTAATCAGCAAGCGACAGGTTTCGGCCGACACCAAGTCGTTCATCATCTCCTTTCCCGGTGCTTCCATTGACGACATTTCGCACCACATTTCCTCCATCGACGAGCTAGTGTCTGGAAAATCTGAGCAGGGAATCACAGCCGATTTCGATGTGTCCGAGAGCCCCGAGAACCCCACCATTGTCGGAGTTGCCGCTGTTCTCGATGACACAATTGCAGAGGCCGTTGAGCGACTCCCCTTTGCCCTTGTCGAACCTGACGGCAAGATTTACATGTGGGACACCCTTGAGCGAAACCCCGAGGGTATCGTTTACTGTGACCAGCTTCCTGGCTATGGTGAGCCCGGATTTGAACCCTTTTACAATGACGAGCTGCTAGCGGAACTTTCCAACCCCACTAGTGACAAGAACGCGCGAGTTGCCACGATCACCACTGAGATTCTCGGCGTGGCTACAGTCAACGGACAGAAGTCCACTGTTACGTCAACCATCACCTTTACCAGTACTTTGAGTGAGTGAAAATCGAGAGAGAGAGAGACGTTAGGAGAGACGTTGCCTGGTACAGTACTCCGTACTTGCATCCTGGTTCAGCGTTATGCGATATCGGGATACACATTTAAGGTTTCGGCGGAAGCGGAATTAAGCTTATCGAGACAGGGAGGCTGCAACACTAACACCAACCTACCTTCTTACATGACACTAACACAGAACACGCCGGATACACACGTGAGTAGGGCACAGAGATATTGACGATACCGGAGTGATGTGCTGAAGGATCTCACACAAAAGACACAGCAAGCTAACACAGTACTGGCTGAACCCGCCGCCGCAACTGGAACCAGTGAGTATTGAACACGAGCCAACACGGGTCTTTAGTGTCTCAAACTAACACAGAAGATGGCGACAACGCCAACGTGAACAACAACGCCAACGGCAACAGCAACCCCAACAGCAACTCCAACAGCAACAGCGGCTCCAACAGCAACTCCAACAGCAACAGCAACGCCGACAGCGGCAGTCATGTTGAGGGTGAAATCGTCTACACCAACGAGCAGGGAGAGCCCTGTGTCGCCAGTCGTGAGTATACAGTGGAATTTGACGGCCGAGAATGCAGGAGAGAGATTTGCATCTTCAATCAACCGTCAACTGCCTATTACGATATTGGTAGCCCCTTTACTAACTCAGCTTCACCCACATACGAGCCAACTTGTGGCTGTACCAAGACCTACTATGTCATCCGAACGCTCGTCGAAGAGCATGTCATGACTGACTCTAACGGTCATACCGGTGAGTAACGAGAATTATTCAATCTACATCTATTGAGCACACTAACACAGTGACCCCTACTGGTTCCAGTGATGGAAGCTCTGGAGCAAACGGAAACGCCAATGCGAACACCGGCGGTGGTAGCAGCGGCGGAGACTCCAACTCCAACGAGAACACCAACGAGAACACCAACGAGAACACCAATGAGAACAACAACGAGAACAACAACAACAACGGGGGTGAAGCTGGCAACGGAGGTGATGTCACGTCTTCGGTCGACGACCCTCGGGTCTCTAACTCAACCGTCTCTCCTATGGAGTCGACCGAGTCCCCGATTCCCTCTAGAACCTCATCACCTGTCGTCAGCAGCTCCGACCAGTCTTCAGTGCAACCCTCATCTTCCGCTTCTCCGTCTGCGACCCCTACAGTCTCGTCCGCAGCTTCTGGATCCTCAAGCCCTTCGCCTTCCAGCTCTGACAGCAGCATCACTAGTCCCAGCTCCAGCGAAGCCAGCTCCTCTAGCTCTTCTGGTGTCTCCTCTCCTGACCTTTCTAGCTCCAGCTCGGATCCCTCCAGCTCCAGCTCCCCTACTCCTTCCAGCTCTTCCAGCGCAGATCCCAGCTCTTCCAGCTCTTCGAGCGCGGATCCTAGCTCCTCCAGCTCTTCTAGTTCCCCCAGCCCCAGCCCCACTCCCTCTAGCTCTAGCTCCTCCTCCATCTCTTCCTCCAGCTCCTCCTCCAGCTCCAGCTCTTCGTCCAGCTCAAGCACCCCCCCTGCCTTGGTTACACAGCAAGGTATGCCTTGGGGTCTGTCTCGAATCTCGCACCAGTCCCCTGAGCTGTCTCCCTACAATGACCCCATTTCCGGAACATACGTCCACCAGGAATTGGTTGATCCTAGCCCCAAGGTGGTTGTCTACGTCGTGGACTCTGGTGTCAACATTAACCACGAGAATTTCGCGACAAAGCCCATTTGGCTTGCAAACTACGCTGATAGTAATGATCAGGACGCCAACGGTCACGGAACATTTGTTGCTGGTGTCGTTGCTGGTACCAACTCGGGTGTGGACCCCAACGTTCAGATCAAGAGTATCAAGGTGTTCGTTGGGGAGGTTACTGACGTGTCCGTTCTGATGTCCGGTATTACACGAGCCATTAACGATTTCAATGGTGATACCACTCCAGGAAAGAAGGGCGTGCTGAACCTGTCGCTCGGTGGAGACGCTTCTACTGCTCTGGACTCCCTGATCAAGCAGGCTGTCGCTGCGGGAATGTTTGTTGCCATCGCTGCTGGAAACAACATGGAGGATGCCTGTAGCAACTCTCCTGGACGAGCCTCTTCCACCACCCCCGGCTCTGTGACGATCGGTTCCATTGACAGAACTGATCAGCTGTCCGTTTATCCCGGAGCTAACAAGGGAACCGCGTGGGGAACTTGTATCTCTGGTTTCGCTCCCGGATCAGACATTTACTCGTCGATGAACACTCCCGACAACGGTTACGGAGTTGGAGGTGGAACCTCATTTGCTGCCCCTATGGTTGCCGGCATTGCCGCCTACATGATGAGCCAGCCAGATACCAGGGATCTGACTCCTGCTGAGCTTGAGACCAGAATCATGAACGCCAACGACGGCAAGATTCAGGGTGACCTCAAGAGCTCCCCTAACAAGATTGCCAACAACGGTAGCGGCATGTGATTCTTTAGTGTATAGTTTATAATATTTCTGATTGAAGTCGGACTGTGTGTAGGGAAAGTGTTTCAGCATGTGATAGCAGTGCGATATCGCTTGGTTTGATGCAGTACTTCAACGGGTTTTGCAGTTGCGGCGAAAGAAGAAGCACATCAGCCAGCGTTTGCGATCACAAGCTTTCTGGACAACAAAGACAAGCTGTCATGAAGATTCAAACGCTTTTGTATCCGTCAGTCCCTTGTTGTACGACGTACCGGTACTTCTTTGCATTTGACAAGCGTCTACTTGTACGGCTCCCAAGCAGTTTCCATGCAGCTCGAATAAGATCGAACGAATCCACGTGGTTCTATTGTACGGCTTTGGCCTTTGAAGCCTGACGTTAATATTGAGCGAGTCTCCGTCGCGGCTACCCATGGATCCACTCATTTGCGTATGTACGAGTACGGGTGATCGTTAGATGTCAGAAATCTAAGCATTCCATTGCCGATGTACCTGGTACAGTAGCTACCAGTGAACATCCAGAAAGAATGTCGTAGCTGATCTGGACTCTCTAGTTCACAGGCGATACAGGTGGGGAACTGGATCTCTGTGTGGACCCACAGCTCGTACGCCTCGCAATGCAGACTTGGACTAGATAACGTATCTGGACAATGTCAGTGACAGCTTCTTGCTGAAGAAGAACCCTTTTGGTCATGGTTTCTTTTTCTAAGACATGTCTCTGCATAGACCTTTCGTGGGTCACAAGTGTTCCCCGCAGAGATGCAGTTTAGAATTCTTTGTTGTGTCAGAGTTGTTAGTATACGGCTCAACTCTATTATACGAACCTCCGGATTGTCATTGGGTGAGTGTCAAGATGTCAGCTGTCAGGAATGTCAAGCAATGTCAAGCAATGTCAAGTCTGACAGGTGACACAAAAAAGTCGCTCTCAAAAGAACGGCGCGTATTCAGCCTAACGGAAAAACTGACTGACTCGGGAACGACGCGGTCAACAAGAAAAGAAGCGCGCAGGGCGCTTACAGAGCCCATCGCCCAGGACAGCTTAGGACGTCTGAGATGTAGCAGTAACCCCTCGTACTTGTACCAGCAATCATCACATTCACCGAATTGACTGTTCGAGGACGACGCGAAACTGGAAATGTGTTTGAGACACTTTAATGAGCTCTCCCTTGTCAGACTTTCTCTTTGAGTTCTAATACGAGGACCTTAGTTGCTCCGAGGGAACCTTCCAGGACACAACAGGAAAGGTGATAGTGTTCCGAATAGGACTTGTCTTCTATTCTGTGGCCGAATCTGGAAGACTTGGATACGAGCAGAAGAAACGCAAAAAGTATCTTGGCATGACTCACTGTGACATGTCTTTATGTAATGAGTTCACTGCAACCTGCAACCCTGCAGTCACGGGCAGAGCTTCGTATTCGAGTCTTCCGTTTAGTCTTGAAACACTGTTGCAGGTTGAGGCACAGTGGGTGGGTCCAAGCTGTCTGAGGCGATCGTTATACGGACCTGTCATTGCGTGACGGTTACGGGGGGTGGAAATGATTTGAAATCGCTTCTCGGCACCTCCACCATGATGCAAGCTTGGTTGGTCTAAATGACAATTAAACATCAACTAATTTTCCCATATTTACTTTAGAATTTCCCATGCCCAAATTAGGCGTTGGGAACAACACACCACCGATGTGTGACAATCCATCAACCAATCCACCATAATGCCATCAAGTCACAGCGCCACAAGTGGTCGGGATAGCTCCGGTAGCTCCCAAGGGTGTTGGTGCAGTGTTTCCTAGCGCAAAAAATCATCCACAGTCGTCTCTACCACAACCTACCACCCACACAGGGTAATCACTCACCATTGCAGTGTAGTACAGCACACACTGACCCGATCAGAGCCCAGGCGTGGCTGTAAGCAACAGCCCTGTCGAAGCTGGACCATCCGCTTTCTTCACAGGTACACAGGTCTCTAATTCGAGCCTATATGGCTTCGACTGGGTCAATAGTGAGTCGTTCAGATTGCTTGAGTGGTGCCAGGAAGCTTACAGAAGTTGGTAACAGGGCTACAGGGGCGAGCTCACTACCAGGTGCTCTACCTCGCAACCGGAACGTCAGCATAAGTTTGCTAATGCTGTGCTACCGCTATCGGTGCAACCGTTTGGGCCTGTATAACGACCGGTTTTACAGTGTTGAAGCCGTACACATACAAGCAATTCACGTGACTATTCCCCGTCGCCCATTTCTTGCTCATGTTTCAAACCCTCGGTCACTCAAACCTCGCTTCCAGCCTTACGGAACTTAGCACTCTCTTGGCCTTGAATTAGCACCAACCTACTCCACACTACGTTTAACGGAGTCGGGATTTGACTTGGAAAAAGCAATTCTCAAAGAGAGACATTGAGAGACATTGTCCTCCCTCCAATCAGCACCGCTGTAGCCAATTTAGTAACACTGAGTCATGTCGTCAGGAATACGAGCGAGAGTCAAATTGGAAGTGTACGATTGCTAGTGAAAGATTTTCTCGAGCCCTTAACGCCGCGGCTTATGAAGATTTGTGATTCGCGAGCTGTGCGCTCTGGGTCTGTTCAGTCGTTTGTTTCGTACAGCGGATCTTCATTACTCGAGAGAAATGGTCAGAAGTCATCACCAGCTGGTCAGTTTTGGGCAACGCTTCTTCTACGATTTTTTGGGCCTGACAAAACCACTGACACAACGTTCACCAGCCCCGATTGTTAGCTGTTGGTTGGCAGGGGGCTTGCACTGCTTCATTCCCCTGATGATCTCTGACATACGGCAATAGTCGAAGCCCGGGGCCCCTTTGAACTCAATGACAGCTTCCCAGTTCTATTGCGGTGATTGGGGCAAAGGTGGACCGAAGAGGGGCCATAGCAAGGCTGAGGAATATAGCTGGGGTCATCCTACACTCTTCATCTCAGCCTGGATCCATTTGCGCGCCTTTTTTCGCGCACACGTGACTTATTCGGCCTCGTAAATGGTCCCAACCACAGGTTTTGGCCAGTTGCGGCCATATCCTGGTGAAAATACGGCTTCCCGTCCGATCAGCCATAGTCAAGCACCAGAGAGCCCAGTTAGTATTGTAGTGGGAGACCATACGAGAATCCTGGGTGCTGCAATTATTTTGCCATCCGCGAAGCAGGATGGTCGTTATTTTTGGCCATGTTCCGTTCCCCACCCTTGTTCTGATACCCATGTCCTCGGTGTCTGCTACAGCATGTCCAGTGTTAGAGTCCATGTGCTGGATATCACAGGGCGAATAGTTACGAGTCATCGGAATTCTTTCCGCAGCATCACTGTAAGGTTATCTCTAACTGATATCGTTGTAACATGTGTCTTGTCCTGGTATCATAGGACGTACTGGTAGGTGTTTGTGTTTCTGCGTGGTGGACGGAGCCAGCCACAGAACAGCTTGTAGATCGAGTTCATCAGAGGCGGTATTGCATCATTGTCTTCGAGGCTTGTTGAATCAAATATGGCCCTTGTAGTGCTCTTGTGTGGATGGCATCATGATGGATTGGTTGATGGAAGGTCATGTGTGATGTGGTGTTTAGTTTCCCGTGCTGATTTCATGCACAACAGGAAGTCAACTATTTAGTGGAGCTCCTGCTAATAATTACTTAGTTTGATGCTAACTAATTTTGAACCCCACCCAGCAGGAAATTTCGGTCCAATTCGGTCAATATCAACGATGATAGTCTGCGTAAAAAGGAATATAATACATCAGCACAAGGGGAACATAATGACACCAGTTTCATTGAAAAAACTGTTCTGGTCGCTACGAAATCTGACAATAACAGTGTTTTTCTCAAAACTTACTATAAACAGCTGTATAGTAGCCAATGGTAATGGAATAAAGATGTAAAAACATCCACCATGTGCAAAACATAGCGCTCTATTTATCAGAAATTCAATCAGTCAATTTTGACACATTTTCAGTATTCATATCTTCCGTGCCCCTAGAAACTGGCTTAATGCTTCTCAGCCAACTGGTTGCAATTGTATCACGTGACCAATAATATCATCTCATATACTAAGATACAAGAAATACGGGTTTGAAAAGTTCTCGCAGATTGGACTTCTGTAGAAGATTTGACAACTGTTTTTGTTTACACCTTCCAAACTCTGAGAAAACACGTGTCTGAAAAAAAAAAACTCCTTCATTTTGGGATCAATCTGAACCAAAGACATGTCAATATGTTGCTTTCGTTCCTTTCTAAGAGGCAACTCGGGCTTGTTACCACTGGACACTTTCTTCAGCGTCAAATCTACGATATCAGTCATTTTGGTGCCCCCCAACAATGGTATCGACAAAACTACCATGCACGGATAATAATGGAGCGATTGCAAAGAAAATGGTACTGGAGATACTTTGAGTGGTAGAGATTATGAATTCAGCTTAGATTGTGCGTTTCTTTTGATTCATTAAGCATTCAGCTCCAGAAAATGCCCCGTCATCAGGTTGACTCGTATTTCAAATGCATGTTTGCAGGGTGGAACGATATCGGGTCAACGAAGTTGAATACAGATTTCTTAGAGTGGTATTGATTGTTGAGCAACAAGCTTCAAATGAACAGTACTTCTGTTTATCGTCAATGTCAGTGCTCTACTCCCCGTTGAGTGGTGGTAAGGTCAGAAATCGTCGCAGGAATGATAATCTTCAGAGCAAACTACCAGATGAGGTTCTCGCCACGGGGTATGTCGCCTCAAGCATGTTTGTCTTATTTAGGTGCTTGTGGCAGGTTCTGTGAATGCCATCATGAATTGGACTGGTTGGTAAAGGTGCATCAAGGTGCCAGTGACGTCATTAACCTTCAACGGTCCCAATGAGGTAAATCTCCCAAAATAAGGTTAAGGTTATTGAAGTCACGTGAAATCCGTTCCGTTTACGCCAAACCAGGGTTTCCGTTCTAGCTCCTTCAAAATAGTGAAGGAGGTTTTGGTGAACCCGCAATAGATGCAGAGCTACTGGGGCAACAAATTGGGCCCAGTTTCAGCAAGAAAATGCTTTGCTCGAGCCACAAACTTGAAAAAACAGAGATTTTTCAATGGCTGTCGTTTTTGGGCTGCAAAACCCGCACTTTTCATGATAGTGAGGCATGAGTGGTACCATCACGTATAGAGACTTACAATCTATCCAATGAAAAGCAGCCCAGCTGTGTTTGACGTTGTCCAAGGATCGTAACCGATAACAGCACATATCACTGGTTATTCACACTTCAGCCTGCAGGTAAGATAGAAATCACGTGACTGAAGATGTCTTCAGACTCATCTAGGCCGTAATTCTATGTAGTTCAAATTTCCTGCAAATCCGACCTCTTTTCGCAAAACAAAACCAGTTTTCGTGGCTACCTCTTGGGTTCTCGAAAAATGCCCGTCGGAAATTTGAAAAGTCCTTCAGTTATCACGATACTAGATCAAGTAGTGTTTCATTATGTTATTTTTTCACCCCCTCACTTGTGTACCAAACTCGGTTTCCCCTGAAGTTTTGCTTGAGTGTCAAATCTACAATGATAGGTGATTTCGGCACCCTCACCGACAATTCAGGCAATTCAGTTGCACAACACCAATAACTGAACCATCACAAAGAAATGAAAGCACAAGAAACCTTGAGTGACGACCATTCAACTAACAGCTATTTGTACTTCTAGATGACCAGCGGAAGAGTCCAGGGGACATCCAAACCTCAAAATGAAGGTAACTCGTAAGCCGACGTGTAAACATGGTACATGGTTGTATGGTGTGCAATCAACGATTAATGAGACTTCAGAGCTCCCTGAAGTTGTTACCTCCAAATCATCTGTGATTAGAACAGCTCTGAGATGTTCGACCACCTTATCCATCTATGCGCCCCTCACGTCAAGCCTTGACTTGGGTGGAGAGCTCCAATAAAATCCCCATGACTTTAAAAGAAGATCCGATGGATTACAAGGACTAGCGACAAGACAACTATAGCCAACTAGGCTCGTTTTGGATTTTTTTCAGTCAGCGCGGGTGATTTTCGTGACTCACAGATGGAGAATAAGGAGTAGGGAGGCGAATATTACAGAGATCGACAGAATTGAGTAACCAGTAATTACCTATTGAGCGGAGGAATCTATCGCGTAGCTTACCCGCGGTGATCAGAATTTATTTGCTGTGTTCTATGGGTCTTAGGATTTTGTCCATTTTGAGATGGGTCGAGAAGACGCCAATAAAATCGCAAACACTCTCATACCGCTAGATACGCATGAAAATCGTTATCCAAGTAACACGGTATGCATTCGGCTGCAGTTTGGATTTTATTCGGCTCGTTTCGCGCTTAGAGAGATTCTTCATCAAAGTCATCCAGAAATCGTAGTAAACTGATCAATCAAATCTTGACTGTGCGAAAGAGTGTACTATTGGGAAGTCGCAGGCTGTCAGATCGTTCTCATAGTAGTCCTCATGGGCTAATACTTCTGTTTGAGTCACCAGCACGGAACCAAATAATTTAGCCACTGAGGTTTGGCGGCTGTGTTGAGGCTGATTCACGTGGTGTAGCGTCAAGAAACAGCATCGGTTAGAAATAGAGAACGGTCTTAACACAAGGGCTGTTTGATGCGTCGTTGATCCGCCAAATCGTACCACTGGTCTCTGTTATCTGACTTGAAGGGCAAGTTGCTAAAAATGGGTATCAGCAAGAATTTGGGTCTCCGCGATCAGAAAAAGACTTGGCATAGTGAGGGTACAGTGTACCGCTATGTTATCGTGGGTATCTCGTGATCACATTTGTAAGACAGGCGTCTTGTTGTGGTATCCAGGTATGTGGATGTTTGTGTCTGAGTGTAGTGGTTGGTGCACCCGAGCAGAGAACAACTCCTAGATCGAATTAGACGGTAGGTAGTCTCAACTGATGATCGTTGAAGCCTATCCAATCAAATAGGGCCCTGGTAGTGTCCTTGTTTTGATGGCATGGTGTTGGATTGGTTGATGGAAGACGTTACACAGAGTGGTGTTGTTTTCAAAGTGCATGAACTGTGCATAATTATTTCCCAAGTATTAAAGTACAGATAGGTGAAAGTCTAGTTAGCGTTTTGTTGAATATAAACGATCATATCCATGGACACCTTTTCGGCATAAAGGAGACTATAAGTAACGATAACGACCTCGCTGCTAGACTGAGAGATGTGAAGTGGTACACGTGTTAAATCTGGGTAGTTTCAAAGCTTCTATCTCCATTAGTGACCAGTTAATCTCCATATTACGTTATATCCACCAAAACTGCATGTCGCGGATGATACAGAGCGGATACTGGCTTATAGACGTGAATTTGTCTCTGAAATGGGTGCAGACACTGGATAGACAGAACGGTACCCTGTTATCCAGGTTTTGGATTTTTTTCAGTGCTTAGGAGCTAGTTTATTATCTGGCTAGTCCTGCACCAAGAAGGACTGTTTGGACACATTATGGGGACCCCACTGTTCACTAAACAAGCCCGACATGTCACAAGTCCCCCACAGCTGCTGACACTACTACAGATGTAGTTTACAGCAGTTCTTGAACTTCTCTGACGTCTGATCTTTATCTCATTTAGGTGGAGTTCTGAAACTGTTAGAAGAGCGCCAATAAAATCGCTACGACAGGAGAAGCAAATCAGGTAGAAGCTTGTAGTCGGCCACAAAATAACCAGAGCCATCTAGCCGTGTTTTGAATTTTTTTTAGTCGGCGCGGGTGTTTTTCGTGACTTACAGATGGTGATTCTGCAGCAGCAGCATTGATTTGGACGGGATTTGCAATTCAGAGTAGCTGTTAGAAAGCTGTTGAGCATGTGAATCTGATGGATAGCTCTCTTGATGGAAATGGATTTTATTGGCCGTTTTCAAGGTCTTTACCGATCTGGCCCATTGTGCACAGTTGTCAAACTTCACCAATAAAATCGATAACAGTCCAAATCCGACACTATGGGTGATATCACAGCTACCCAACTAGAACCAACTGCTTTCTACTGTTATTTGGTGTTGCGATTCGCCGAGTTTCGCACATATGAAGATGTAGTACCGTCGCCAACAGTAAACCTTAGTAACTTGGTCAATAAAATCTCAAAAGCCGAAACAGACTCACTGTTACATGTGCATGGGCTGTTGATTGCGTCCCATACTAGTTTCCATGAGTTTGTTCGCTTCACAGGCGCTCTTCTATCATTGCCTGATGCTCAAGTCGTGCTGTGATGATCAGACTAAGGGAACAACGATTAGCTATCACAAAATGACATTAGAACAGTTCTGAGATCAACTGCACATTCAGAATCCTCACGAGAATCAACATTTCGCGCACATGTGACCTTTTCAGCCTCTTAATCAGCTTCAACCACCGTTTTTGACTGTTGCGGCCATGTCCTGAACTGCTCACAACTTAGTGGCGTTGTAGCCTCAAATGGCCCCGGTAATCGTTGTCGCAGCTGTAGAACCAAGAAGATCATGAAAGGTGGTATCTAGAGGTATACCTCTCGGCGGTATCCAACGTTGCCTGGGGTATCGCAGAACCTCCCCACCCCCGTC